>WNWK01000872.1:122500-262500 GCA_009830355.1 Cherax destructor | reverse complement strand
TTCTCTTCAAATCGCTTGTTCTCTCTAGGCTGGAATATTGATGTACACTAACGGTTTCTTTCAAGGCAGGCAAAATTGAAGACTCCTTGGAATGCAGACGAGGAAGATATATGATAATATACATTTATAAAATACTAGAGGGACTTGTCCCAAATCTACACAAGAGTCGGCAGGCGGTGCAACATCCCCCAATAAAAAGTAGGGGCGCCATGAGTACGTTAAGAGACAACACAGTAAGTGTAAGCGGCCCAAGACTGTTCAACTACCTCCCAGCATACATAAGGGGGAGCCGGACAGACACCAGCAGTAACAGCCTAGTTGATCAGGCCCTGAGCTACCGTGAGACCTGGTCATGGATCGGGCCGCGGGGGCGTTGACCCTCGGAATACCCTCTAGGTATAGGTATACTCCACGTATAGGTATAGATAATGTCATAGGATCTTGCCTTCAAGGATCACAACAGTTCATTATCACAACCGTGAGGAAAATGATAGGATGTATAACGAGAGCCTTCAGAATTTGGGATGCCAAGCCAGATTACTGCTGTACACTAACGGCCTCTTTCAAGGCAGGCGAAAGTGCACATCTGGAGAATGTAAAATACAGAGAACCTTCACGGGACTTCTAAGTTCAATCAAGCACCTTAGATATAACTTTGACGTTTGAAGACCCTTGACCTGTACTCCCTGGAACGCAGGCGAAAAAAAATACATCATTATTTACACTGGGAAAGTCCTGGAGGGACTTGTCCCAAATCTGCACACATAAATCACACACTACGAAACCAAAAGACTCTGCAGACTGTGCAACAAACCCCCTGTGAGCACACAGAGAAAACAATAATTGTTAGGGGCCCAAAACTGTTGAACGGCCTCTCATCATACATAAGTGGGATTACGAGCAGACCTCTAGCTGTCTTCAAGAGGGAACTGGATAAATTTCTAAATACCTAGCCTGCCGAACTCTAGTTCGTACGTTGGATTGCACGCGGCCAGCAGAAACTGTCTGGTTGATCAGGCCCTGATGCACCGGGAGGCCTGGTCATGGACCGGGCGGCAGGGGGCGTTGACCCCCGGAACACCCTCCAGGTAGACGGCGAAAACACTGCCCCATGTTTCTGAGTAGCTAGCGCGTCCACCTATAATGGAGAAGCAAGGAATTTTTATATTAAAGTTCCCCTTATATTCCATCATAAATGGGTGGGTAGGTAGGGGGTTGGATCAACATCACAGCTGGGCTGCGATGAGCCCTAAAATCATCCTGCGCCTAGGCATCCACAGATACCGGAGATATTTATACCTGCCATACATATAAAAGTAAAATAAACAAGAGATTGACCCATGGTTTCGAATTATTGCTCTGCTGGTCAGTAATAGACAATGAAGTTTGAAGTAACTTTGGTTATGATGTCGCAACCTGTTTCCAAGTAGAGCTGTCATTGATAAGATTTCATTTAAAAATTACATAATAATAATAATAATAATAATGAACTGGAAAACTGATAAATGACGAACTAACACCTATTAATATTGTCATGTTATCCTCAAGACTCTCGGTAAATGTTGGCCTGTAATATTAACACAGTATATCCCGTGTGTTCGGGCTGCACCCTTTCACCTCTGTAATGTTTCTTGACAAAGGTGATTATTGCAGATTAAGATCATAGAAGTGTTAGTAACAAAATTGCGGAAGGGGAGGTGGTAACAGGAAAAACGTGACAAAGGAAACGTCAGACATCTCACACTGGGAGGCAAGCCATGACACAGCTGGTCTAGTGTGTTGTTTTCCCGTTCCCTCCGCCAGCACTCATGAGGGTCATGAGGTACACACCCAACACTCCTCCTGTCATCTTCAACGGGGTTCCGCTTAGCTCACTGTTGAGAGCATTCTACTCACAATCGTAGTGTCCTGTATTTAATACCCTGGCACGGAGAAACGTATAGGAAAGTTTCCTTACACCCCTGCCCACCTAAAAGTAAAAATAGTTACGTGTGAGTAGTGGGTCGAATCCAGGAAAAGCGTTTAGAAAATTCCAGTCCTTCTGGAATGTCGTATACTGTATCAGAAAACTCCGATTTTGTGTGAAAGAAAAATAAACTCCCATACCTGCTGGAAGTATTTAAGAGTTGGGTAAAAGGTATCAGCGTGCCTAACAATGCAAGAAAAAACAACTGTCTGTTGCATTTTTTTTTTTGCTGATGCGCCGCTGTTCATGTTTTTTTTTTATAGTTCTATTTTTTTTTTGTTCTAGCATTGGTTTAATATTGGTTGAGTAAGTATTTTGAGGGTGTCTTTGGTATTTCGACATAGATTAACCTGGGGAAGCGCGTGAGGGTTTTCAAAATATTGTCTCGCTTGTGGTTTTCGTTTGTGTTGCGTACCAGTTGTGGTATTTGGGAACAGGCCTGTGTTCACGTTTTACACAATATCTCCTGCCATTAACGTCAGAAACAGGACCTTAGATTAGAAAGTGGATTAATGTTGCTTAACATTAAATTTGGAAATACACACGTGGCCAGTTCTATCGCAGATATAATATATGGAGGATTTAGATATCTTCCTCATTTTCAAAGGAGGTATCGTTACATTAATGTGTTCTTGATCCGAGGATTGCGAGCTATCCTCCATTAGCTCCAAGCGTTGTATAACCATCACCACTTGAGTGATTCTCCGGGAAGATATACCAGCTGCCAGACAACCTTCAAGCTGGAGTCTACCTGGAGGGTATTCCGGGGATCAACGCCCCTGCGGCCCGGTCCACGATCAGGCCTCCCGGTGGATCAGGGCCTGATCAACCAGGCTGTTACTGCTGGCCGCACGTAGTCCAACATATGAACCACAGCACGGCTGATCCGGCACCAACTTTAAGTATCTGTCCAGCTCCCTCTTGAAGGCAGCCAGGGGCCTATTGATAATTCCCCTTATGCATGGTGGGAGGCTGTTGAACAGTCTTGGGCCCCAGACACTTATGGTGTTTTCTCTTAGTGTACCAATGGCGCCCCGTACTTTTCACTGGGGGTATTTTGCACCGCCTGCCCAGTCTTTTACTTTCGTAGGGAGTGATTTCTGTGTGCAGATTCTGGACCATTCCTTCTAGGATTTTCCAAGTGAAGATTATGATATATATTTCTCGATATGTTTAACCTCAGTGTCTACAAAAATATCCAGGCTTGAAAGGTGGAACCAAAGTAGTGACAAGGTTGCTTAACCAACCTTGCTCAAATTTGAGCAATATAAAATGATTTAATTTACTTAACCTACTGTATGTTAAGAATTTACATAACTTTGATTAGTTTACCTTTGGGGAAGTGTATATTCAGGCTTCATTAAAGTGAACACTTTGGGTAGCCTTTAAAATAAGTATAGTTTTTCCAGTCCAGTCACTTGTGTTCATGTTAATAAGCTGTAGATGAATGGTTCAGAGAACCGACAAGTTGATAAATTAGACACCTTTGATATACCTTTGATATACCTTTGAAGAGTTTCAGAGTATCTACTCTCTGAGCCCGGCCATGGGCCAGGCTCGTCTGGTGCTTGCCTGGTCAACCAGGCTGTTGCTGCTGGAGGCCCGCTGCCCCACATATCCATCACAGCCTGGTTGATCTGGCACCTGGTGAAGATATTTGTCCAGTTTCCTCTTGAAGGCTTCTACACTGGTTCCAGCCGTGTTTCGGATATCTTCTGGTAAGATGTTGAATAGTCTGGGACCCCGGATGTTAATACAGTGCTCCCGTATTGTCCCCACCGCACCCCTGCTCCTCACTGGGTTTATTTTACACTTTCTCCCATATCTCTCACTCCAGTATGTTGTTATGGCAGTGTGCAGATTTGGGACCAGGCCCTCAAGTACTTTCCATGTATATATTATCATGTATCTCTCTCTCCTCGCTCCAATGAGTACATGTTCAAGACTTGAAGGCGTTCCCAATAATTAGATGTTTCAATGGCTCAATGTGAGCCGTAAACGATCTCTGGATTTGTTCCAGCTCTGCTATTTCTCCTGCCCTGAACGGGGCCGTCAGCACTGAGCAGTATTCTAAGTGAGGGAGCACTTAGCGATTTGAATAGTGTCACCATCGGCATTATTTCCCTTGTTTTGAAAGTTCTCAATACCCACCCCGTCATCTTCCTGGCTGTTGTGATCTTTGTCTTGTTATGGTCTTTAAACGACAGATTAGCAGACATAATTATTCCCAAGTCCTTTACGTGTTCCTTTCGTTCTATGTGGTGACCCTCTTGCGTTTTGTATATAGTGTTCCTTTTGAGTTCTTCATTTTTCCATACCTAAGCAGCTGAAACTTATCACCATTGAACGTCATGTTGTTCTCCACTGCCCATTGGAAGACCTTGCTTATGTCCTCCTGTAATTTTTCAGTGTCCTCTACCGTAGTGACTTTCATGCTTATTTTAGTGTCATCTGCAAATGATGATACAAAAGTGTGCTGGGTGTTTTTATCTATGTCTGCTATGAGGATGAGAAACAGCAGAGGCGCCAGGACAGTGCCTTGGGGCACTGAGCTTTTGACCTCGCTGATGCTGGATCTTGCCCTGTTCACTACTACTTTTTGTGTTCTTTGTGTTAGGAACTCAAAAATCCATCTGCCTACCTTCCCCGTAATGCCTATGGCCCTCATTTTGTGCGCTATCACTCCATGATCGCATTTGTCAAACGCCTTTGCAAAATCTGTGTAAATCACATCTGCGTTTTGGTCGTCCTCCAATGCCTCCGTAATTCTGTCATAATGGTTCAGCAGCTGTGACAGGCATGATCGACCCGCTCTAAAGCCATGCTGGTTCGGGTTATGTTGGTTGTGCTGGTCCATGAACTTTGTAATCTGCCGTCTCATCACTCTTTCAAAGAGTATCTTTATGTTCGTTTGTATCAAGATCCCAAGATGTTGCTGTGACGGACAGGATGTAGATGAATAGTTAGAGAACCGACAAGTTGATAAATTAGACACATATGCAACACCCAAGTGTTGCATATGTCGGTTCTCTGAACCATTCATCTACATCCTGTCTGACACAACATCTTGGGATCTTGATACATAAAGATACCCAAGTGTTGCATATGTCTAATTTATCATGTTAATAAGCTGATAGAAGCTTGCCACACCCACCTCCAAGCCGTTGGTCAATGAGTGGTGCTATTTGTATTTTTCGTAAAAAGCAAATAATTTTATGTTTTGGCGGAAGCAGAATAGAATATCCTTAAATTCATATTTTATCCGTCTATTAAGTTTATTTACAGTAGAGTTAAAATATGTATTTTATCCTTTTTTAAGGTTGGGAGGGCGACCAGTGTCTCCTAAGACTGCCATGGAGCAAGAGAAGCGTATTCGGCGTGAAATTGCTAACAGCAACGAGCGGAGACGGATGCAGAGTATCAACGCTGGGTTTGCCTCACTCAAGACTCTACTGCCCCACCACGAGGGAGAGAAGCTAAGTAAGGTGAGTCGCCCGCTCGTGTTGATACCACAGTTTAGGGAAAGTGAACTATTGCTGAGAAACTAGCTTCATATAACCCAGGTAAGGCAGATAGTGCCATCGTAGATAGTGCCATCGTACGATGAAAGACTTTGTTTACAGTTAAATTTACAGGCCAATATCCTACTTCATCTTATTTCTAATTCTTAACTTATCTATGGTATACTACTACTACTGTGGAAAATTTTGAATTTTCCTAAATTAAGCATGTTTAAATTTAAAAAATATAATAATTACGTATTAAAATATGATGCTATTTGGACCCTTCGAGAAATTTTGAGTGAGGGGGGATGTGGAACAGCTGCTGAGTGACGGAGGTAGACTCCATTTGTAATTTGTGGGTACTGGTTGTCGTGGAAAATTCAGCTAATAATCCGGCTTCTTTGTGGCCAAATTGGGTTTTTCCGGCCTGAATTTGTAATAGAAATCCGTGTTAATGTCCCCTGCTGAAGAATTGGGACAGAAAATTTGAGACCTGATCATAGACTGGGCTGCGGGGACGTTGATCCCCGGAATACCCTCCAGGTAGACTCCTCCAGGTAGACCTCAAGAATTACGTGTGGATGGCGGAAGATAAGAGATACGACCATCACTCACAAGGAAGTGTACCATTAGTCCTTTCATTTAGATCTCTAACTGGCCAGTGTAGGGTCTAGGTGTCAGGCAAGTGTTGTGGTGTGATCCATCTACAGTAATTAAATGGTAAGTGGTAATACGAATTTCTTTTGTGTACCCAGCAAGCCTAATCATATACAGTCCACAATTTTAATTTACCAGAGTAGCTGGTTTTAATGTTGTAATTATTAATTTAATGTCAGGTATAGCTCTTTGTGTGAGTGGTGATGAAGTGGGCATCGAGGGAGTTAGTCCTGGAACCTACTGTGACTTAAGTCCCACTTATCACACCCAAATTACTTGCCCGTAATAATTCAGGTAATACCCTGTAAACCTCATGCAGGTAATTTGCTCACATAATAATAATAATTCACAACTACCACAGATGCAACTCAACAGTGACAACCTAGAAGGGTGGTCAAACAAGTGGTTTCCAGAGTTTAACCCAAATAAATGCAAAAGTCACTCAAACGGGGGGAGAGAGAAAAACTAGAGACGGAATTAAGCTTGACAGGTGAGAAGTTACAAATGTAGCATAAGAAGAATAAGACACATGCACAATCAAGACATTTATTGAAGACGTTTGCCCACGGGTGGTCTTTTTAGTCCTAAGGTAGGGAATGAAAGGCCACCAGTGGCGACAAATCTTCAGTGAATGTCCTGAATGTGCATGTGTGTTTTATTCCAACAATCTATCAATATTTGCATGCCTTATACTTGCACACCCAGGTAGGAATACGGAAGTTGTATTATCGCAAGATTGAAATAAGTTACTTTGACTTTTTTGGGTTATCCTAGGTAATCTACTCATATGCTGCTATGTATGATAATTTATGTAACTATTTATGTGTACCTCTACCTGAATAAACTTAGAGATACGAGGACACTGACTTTCGTGTACTCCACTACGACCGAACCAAACAGCCAACTGGAGGCAATTTATTACTTGTATGTATTTAGTGTCACTGGTTAGGGTTAAATGGGAACTGCATTGCAGTTCCTGTTTAAACTTAGGTGTGAGCCATTTGAATAGATCATGAATGGAATAGGTTCTTATGGTAAGAGGTTCAGGGAATACACAGGAAGTTAGCTGGTGGATCATGTAACAGGAAGTCGACGGATGGTGGTGACCAAGAGACGGCGGATTTACACAAGAATAGATACGAATAGTGCCGTAGACGTTTGCAACAGTTTAAGCCTAGCAATTTTCAACCTTGTTCTGGCATTTAAAGCTTCCATCCGTTTTTACAATTCACCCATGTCACTTCTTGTCTTTCTCGTTTCATTTGTATGCCTCCAAGAGAATTTGTCAGTTGTGTAGTATGGTTAGCCAACAGCTGGAGATACACCTACGGTACTGTAAAACTAGTACCGAACTGGCTTGCAGCAGTACTAGGCACCTACCATTGGCTTTGCAGGTGCCAAGCACCATATGGTGATTGCCGCTTTTTAGGGCAACGGCTACTGGCACCATACTAGATAAATCATGCTCACTCAAACATTCCCACGCATATTTTGTACAACTATTAAGGTTGCTTAAAACGTTAGTTTCAGTGACTCATCGTCGCAGTATGTATGTTCCACTTAATTATAAATTACCAAATCAAGCATCGGCAATGCAACGGACGTCTTGGGTATGTAATTGCAGCCGTGCATGCTTCTTTGGAGACCAGGGTGATGGCCATTGCTGGGGGAAAGCAGCCGTGGGTTGGGTGTAAGGAGGAAAAGGGTATATCGATGGCAGCAAAACCGGTGTCTGGGCGCTCTTGCCACAGCTAGGCAACTGAAGCAGCAATTTTTATAGACTTCAGCGATCTAAAAGCTAATTATTTTTTATAGCTTTCATGCAAGTCACTCGGGGGGGGGGGGGTATTTTAACGAGTTGAAATAATTTTGAAGAAATTTCAAAACAGATTTGTAAAGCATTAATGGCAAATCTAGTATCTACGAATTGCCTCCCGTCATTAGTTTTATTAATTTAACCACGCTTAAGGTCAGGCATATTATAGGGTGGTAATTTGGACATGCCTTCAGTTTTATGAATGATGTTGGCTATCTTTCACGTGTCCGTCAGGTTGCCAGTTTCTTTACGTTATTTAAGAACCTTGAAAAGGTTCACTGGGGACATGTATCTAGGTCACCAACGCGTAACGGAAAACTGGATGAGAGCCCTGATAAGAACCTGAAAGGACTCAACAGACATGCAAAACACGCTACATGCAATAATAATAATAATAAAAAAGGAAATGTCAGTTTACGGGAATTTGTTTGGTTAGGTTGAGTTCTAAACTTTTTTCCTCTGACTTTATCAATATTTGTAAAATCACTATTAACGCGCGAGGGAACCCTTACATAATTAAAATGTTCTTATTGACCGAAAAGCCCGTAGTAGGCGCAATATCAAGTGTCTGACCAGAAAGCTGGTGACAAGGACGCATGAGGCAGGTCAGCTGAAGTACTACTATTATTTTTTAATTTTTTTTATGAAAGAACTTACCCACACTTCAGAAATTAACCAGAGTTCTCCCTCTAGCACTACTAAATTATCGAGCAACTGGAAGACCCCCACACCACTCAGTTTGACAGTGTGTGTCAAGAGACAGTTGTAGCCCGTGTGTGTTACACCTTCACCGATTAAAAATAAAGCTCACATAGATCGGCTTAGCAGAGATTAGGGAGGACCAGCCAAAGTTTCATATCCGTGCAGGCTATCTATTTGGTTTTAACATACTATCTTGTTTGAAGAACATGCGTTATTTGCTTTGGGTGTAATTATTAACACGGGAATTTCATTATCCAAACTTTCGTAATTTTAATGACACGATTGCAAACAAACCATACCACGGGTGGGGTTCGAACTCTGTGACCGCGGGTTCGAACCCCACCCGTGGTATGGTTTCGTAATTTATTTTTCTTCGGGAGCGTGCAGTGAGGACAGATGTGAAAAAAACAGTTACTGTTTATGGTATAATAGGTGGCGTATCATTTAGAGAAAATAAGGCCACAAAATGACAAAGTGGATAATAAACTAATGGAAATTCATCGTAGTGCTGTACTTTGAAGAGATGTGAGAGGAAGTTTAAAAATAGACCAGTGAAAATTGGGCACCATGGGCTTAAGAACATAAGAAGGAACACTGCAGCAGGCCTACTGGCCCATGCGAGGCAGGTCCAGTTCTCCCACCGACTCAAGCCAATGCCTTGACCCGGTCAGGCCAGTCACACTCACTTAAGGGAGGAGCACGGCATCTGACCTAGTAGCACAAGCTAGTCAGGTCCAACTCGCACCCACTCATGTATTTATCCAACCTATTTTTAAAACTACACGTCTTAGCTTCTATGACGGTACTCGGGAGTTTGCTCCACTCATCCACAACTCTTTTGCCAAACCAGTGCTTTCCTATATCCTTTCTGAATCTGAATTTTTCCAATTTAAAACCATTGCTGCGAGTCCTGTCAATATTAGATATTTTTTAGCACGCTATTTACATCCCCTTTATTAATTCGTGTTTTCCATTTATACACCTCAATCGTATCCCCCCTAATTCTACGCCTTTCTAGAGTGCAGATTCAGGGCCCTCAGTCTATCCTCATAGGGAAGATTTCTGATACATGGGATCAACTTTGTCATCCTCCTTTGTACGTTTTCCAGAGCATTTATATCACTGACAACATCCGTGGTCCAGAACTATTCAATCTATTCAACTATTCAGAAATATTGTCTGAACAAACGTAGAAGTCTTAAGATAAAACTGGATCACTATGTGAAGTACCAAATCAACTTGGTTGTGGACCAGCGGGTCGCTATCAGCAAAAGCCCAGGTGAACAGGTATCAAATAAAAAGCTTGGCCGCAGGCCAGGTTAAGAATAGATTACAATCAAAATTAAGCGCTAAACCCACAAGAGAAGGTTGAGAATAGAAACTTGAAAAACGGTCACAGGTACTTAACGGTCACACCCGTTATCAATGAAGTAATCAAATGGCTAGATGTTTTAATATTTGTTTTGGGAAATCTAAATCCTGGATTAAGAACATAAAAAATTGTCCCCGTCGTATGTGTAATTAATGCAATTAAGTGATCTATATAAGCAAAATTAAGAAGGGTCAGTCAGTTCGAATAAGATTCTAATATTTTTATTACGAAAATGTCCCTTAAAAGGGTTTTATTTACACTTCCTTGATCTGCAAATTCCCTTAATACATAGTATATCAGTAATTAAATTGATTAACAAAAAAATAGCTTCACAAGGGAGACTCAATGCAGAAGTTGGTGAAAGTGTAAACACTATAGTATAGCGATAGTAATTACTGATTATGACAATGTGAGGATGAAGTGTACACTTGTATGTCTACATCACATGGTGTTATGTGCGAGTGTGCACGTGTATGTCATGAATGGTGGCGTGAGCGTGGCGGGAAATATCAGCTGACTGGAGTAGGAGCGACGGTGTTAGTGTTGATGGCGGGGCGACGCTTACCGGTACTGGCTTATAGGGACCACCACATTACTTGCTAATCAACTCTTCTATGCAGTCATTTTGCGATGAATTGTTGTGTGTTTCTATTAAATAAAAGAAATAAATTAAATCTATAATAGTATTTATGTATTTATGAGAAATAATGAAAATACACTTTATGCGGAGGTACTAAACAGAGCCAGCTGATTCGGTTTCCATGACGACGATCGACCAAGTGTAGCCTCTCTCCGCCCCTTAACGTACTACCACCGGCCGCATGGTATACCAAGAACTATCTTGATGGAAACATTGCAAATAATTTTGTTATTTAACATTATGTTGATGTTATACCAAAAAAACTGTATACATCGGATAAGATGATGCGGCTTTTACTGAGTCGTTGTGTTTGAAGTAGTGTAGGGAAGCAGCACTCCCACGTGGCGGGAGGAGCCCTGGCGCGAGGCTAGCGGCGACCATGTGGCGCGCATTTCAGGACCCCGCACCGCCTCTGCATTGTACTTCACCACCGTTGCATTGTTCACATTTTTTAATAATATATTAATTCAGTGTTAAACTAAAAGGGTAGGAAAAGATGCGCTTGATAAATAAAAAAAATAAGTACTATAGAAGCAACATTGTTTTGGTTTGGGACGGACCGGGACCACGTGACTTACACCAGCTGACGTCTGGCCCAACACTTCTGCTGGGAGAAAATGGCGCGAAATGTACCAGGTGGGCATTTTCTCAAAATAATACAACCTTGCAGGTTTAGATTTTTGTATTTCCCACTGAGATTTAGACTGGTTTTACAATCTCTTTAAGATAATAGTATGTGGTGTTGGCATACTGTTAAAATATACCATTGTTAATATATTCTAGGAAAATCAGCTGACGCGTCTTGATCCTATCGGTGACCTGTTCTATTGTTCATTAACCCCCTTTAAAGGTGCCTTGATGCCGGTGAGAGGATCTTGATGGAGGGAATCTGATTGCCACTCATACCTCAGGCGCTGTATGACCTCTACGGGTTTAGTGTTCCCAGCTTACCTCCCCTTCCCATTCCGTAAATATATTTGAACCTATTCTCCCCATTAGATGGAACCTGATTACCCCCCATTCTTCGGGCGCTGTATGATCCCTAGGGATTTAGCACTCGCTGGCTTAAGCCAGTGGGAGGCTTGGACTTGCCTCGCATGGGCCAGTAGGCCTGCTGCAGTGTTCCTTCTTTCTTATCTTCTTATTAAGAACATCATGAAAACCGCGGATACCTAAATAGTTCTTCAGTACACCTTACCCGATTCTTCACCTCACTACACTCCTTACATAATATTGGCCCCGTCTCCAGGTAGATCTGACTGACTACATAACACCCACTGTTTGGTGGTGAAACGTTGTCGGTAAAATATATTATACTGCATTTATCACATTCTTAAATTATCTTAAAACAAAAATATCATTAAAATAAAAATTGTGTTGAATATACGCAATCTCTTGTATGTTTACATTATGCCGTTTTAGATTCGCACAGGATATAGACCATTGTTTTTGATAATAGAACAAAGTAATACTGAATGTTTCTTGTTCAAAGGAATTAGAGCTATCCTCTTCCTAGGATCAAACCTGATTACCTACCAGTATTTTTTGCATGACTCGCAGCAACAGATTAACAGGTGAGACAGAACGAATTCTCAGGACGCATTAGTGAAGTTGGATAAATTTATATTTGGAAAGGAATGGCCTATGCTAGGTAGGTTGATAATGCCACGAAGAAATTGTGAAGACTAGCAGTACTGCAAAAAAAAAAAACTAATGTGAATATGTATAGGTTTACAACTGTTAACCCTTCAAGGGAGGTTGCTTAATGCTGGTGAGGTGAGGGGGCTCTAGATTCAAGGACTTCGAACCTGAATTCCTCCCATATCCCCTCGGCACTGTACGACCCGGGTTTAGCGTTTTTTCATGAATGTAATAATGATTGCATGTTACTTTTTTTAAAAGATCATAACTTGTGGGATATAAACTATTTTATTAAGCGATGTTTTCTTAACCATAGGAAGAACCCCTTGTCCCATTTCTCTGAATGGTGGGGAGGACTTCCGGCAACAGTTCTAATATCAAATCCAGTCTGAAGGTGAGATGTGCAGGGGTTGTTAGGGAAGTGTTTATTTATAGTTTGAGAGGAAATAGTTTCACCACCGTAAGGAGTACATTAAGTTAGATGGCCCAGTTTGCATGTGTGTTTAAGGGTCGATATTATCGGAATACTACGTCTAACAAAATTATTTATTATTTTGAGGGAAAGGCAAGCCTATATGCAATACCTTGAGATTGCTCTTAGTGCAGTGGTTCGTATGTATCTTCAGGCCAGCAACAGCTGTGCAAAATGGGGGCACAGTGTAATGATCACTCTTATCCATCACCGCTAATAAAAGTCTGTTATATAATACAACCCATATTTTAATGTCTGTGCCATTACCTTGAATATCAGGTGTCATCTAACTAAAATAATACTCAAGTGCAAAATGTGGAATATCACAACATACTGGCACTGCAACGAGTGGCACTGAAGGCGTGTTAGTTGGGCGTGGCGTTTTACTGAGGACAGCTGGCCCCCGAGTTAGTGTTGGGCTTACAACCATATGAGCCAGCCACAGAGTGCATGTCAGCGGGACCCATTCATCTATAAGGAGGCCAAGGTTACCAGCGTCTACGTGCAGGCCCAGATGTACAATACGAGTGTCCAACCAGGATATCTCGCAGCAAGGGATTCAGGTCGAGTAAATTTAGATTTAGAAAAGATGTTGGAAAACATTTGTTTTCACAGCCGTTATGGACGCGTGGAAAAAATCAATTATTATTAAGTAGTAGTTGTAGTATATTTTTATAATTGTTCATGTAAAAAAAAAAACGAGTGTGGGGAATGAGCGTTAAACATATGTTGAACAAATGCACCACTCAATGGGACATTAAAAGCATCTTGAAGATTTGTTCGATTAGTAGCCACTTTTATCATGGGATGAAACATTTTACGAACAGTGAACCGTACAGTGTAATCCATCTATAGGCACCTATAGAACGTTAGATAATTTTTATTGAAATGTTTCTTAACTTTGCACAAATCTCCCTCGAGTGCTTTTTTTGTATTATATACGCCTTGATATTATCAATTCATGCTCATATTACACTTAATGTTGAACGTATTTACCTGTGTCCGTTTCTGAAGGTTTTAAGCTGCCAACAAAATTGAATATTAGTTATTTTAATTATAGTTACCGTATTTTGTAACCAATAACTAAATAGCGTAATAATTTAGAGGGTTAGTGTGGCATCTCGAGAGATACTGCAGTCGCTTGAGTGTTGACAATGATACGCTTGATATAGTGAAGTTTTGCAGTCACGTGACTTGAGTTATCTTTAGATCAGAGGTATAAGAACATAGGAACGTAAGAAAGAAGCAACACTGCAGCAGGCCTACTGGTCGTCCAAGTCTCCTACGGGCCCAAGTTAGTTAGGTCCACGTTGCATTAGCACAGGCTAGTCAGGTCTAACTCATACCCACCCACACCCATTCATGTATTTATCTAACCTCAGAATTCGCAACAATGGTTTTAAGTTGGAAAAAATCAGAGTCAGGAAGGATATGGGAAAGCGCTGGTTTGTTAATAGAGTTGTGGATGAGTGGAACAAACTCCCGAGTACCGTCATAGAAGCTAAAACGTTGTGTAGTTTTAAAAATAGGATGAATATAGATTCATTGGAGAACATAGAGAATGAATGACTAAAATGATTTACTGTATAAGGAATCTCCCGTATGAGGATAGACTTAGAGCCTTGAATCTCCACTCTCTGGAGACTTAGAATGAGGGTAGTTGTCATCGAGGTGTATAAGTGGATGATGGGCATAAACAAAGGTGATATTAATAAAGTACTGAGGGTGTTGAACCAGGAAAGAACCAGAAATAATGGATTTTAGTTGGATAAATTTAGATTTAGAAAGGACATAGGTAAGTACTGGTTTTCTAAGAGTAGTGGATGCGTGGAATGGTCTTCCGAGTAGCGTGATCGAGGCTAGGACCTTGGGTAGCTTTAAAAGAGATTGGACAAATATATGAGTGGGAGGGGCTGGGTTTGATTGGTGTCGTGGGTACGGGAGTAAATTCTTGAGTAGTTTTGGGTAGGTGTGGTTTTGATAAGGACCTGCCTTGTATGGGCCAGTAGGCCTTCTGCAGTGTTCCTCCATTCTTATAAATACATGAGTGGGTGTGAGTTAGACCTGACCAGCTTGTGCTACTAGGTCTGATGCCGTGAATGTGACCTGACTAGGTTGGGTCATTGGCTTAAGCCGGTAGGAGACCTGGACCTGCCTCGCATGGGCCAGTAAGCCTGCTGCAGTGTTTCCTTCTTTCTGATGTTCTTATGTATTACCGAATGTAAATACATTTCAGCTCGCCAGTGTTAAACGTGGCTCACCCGTACAACCCTACAGTATTTTCCCCTTCACCCTTCCTCCCTCCCTTTCCTTTCACCCCCTTCTGTTCCACACTTTACATTCCCTTTCTTCCCTCCCTCTGTCCAACCTGCAAATCCCGCTCTCCTCTTCCTCAGTAACCTCTGTCAAGCGTAACATCACAACAGCTGTTAAAATCGGACAATGCAAACTACCTTCGGAATTGCACTTCCATATTATGTTTTAGAATGAGACCAAATTTCTGCAGGTCTCAAACTATTAACATAAACTCCACTATAAAAACAACCAATTTAATTCCTTTTCCGCTCTGGACTGGAATATGATAACTTTAATGTGCTCCACTTTTCTTAAATATGTATACTTCACTATAAAAGAGTTTGAGGTAATACCCATAACTTCCGTAATATACAGAAAGCCTTCACAGCTCGTATAAATTCAGTCAAGCACCTAAATTACTGCGAGAAACTTGCATCATAATCTACACCTACTACATACTGACACAAGAGGCTTGGTAGACGGTGCATGACACCTCCACTGAAAAGAAGAGGAGCGATAAGTACTCCTAGAACTCAGTAAGTGTTAGGTGACCACGACTCTTCAGCGCCGTCCCTTCATGTATTATAGGGATTACCAACAAACCCATGGCTGTCTTTAAGAGATCTCGAATTCGACAGATTCCTCAAAACAGTTCCATTTCCAACGGGGTTGTGGTGCATACGTTGGGCTCCGTGAGGTGGGCACTTACAACTTGATCGATCAGGCCAGCAACCAGAGAGGCCTGGTTTGGGACTGGGCCGCAGGGGCGGTTTACCTACCTGGAGTCTACCTGGAGGGCATTCTAGGGATCAACGCCCCCGCGGCCCGGTCCACGACCAGGCCTCTCGGTGGATCAGGGCCTGATCAACGAGGCTGTTACTGCTGGCCACACGTGACCTCCCAAAGCGACTCCAGGTAAGGTCAATGCTAAATTTGACTGAAACAACGCCAAAGGTTGTCCCAGGTAATTTAACAAATCATCAGAAGATATTAGAATACTTCCAGGTCAAGTGATGTATATGTAGGCCTAGGGGCCGCCAGCAGTAGCTTGGTTGGCCAGGCAAGCCTGGCTAAGGGAAAACTCTAGAAACCTAGCAGAGGTGTATCTATTTTGGGCCCTTGTAGCTTTTGTTTTGATGCGCCTCCTGTATAGAATGTAGATTGTGGGTTGACCGGAGGAGGGGAAGGTGAATGAGTGCCTCTACCCTCCTCACTGAGCTAGAGCTGACTGTTCAACAACTATCAGAGGGTAAGTTAATTAATGCCCGCTCAGTGCCACAACCTTGCAAACTTAAAAGTCATTATTGGCTGTTGTACTTTGTATCTGGATTTAAAGATATATTTTCCCGGAAATGAGGTTCAGGTGTGCTCAGTGCAGGTGAGACCTGTCATTTAGTCGCTCTTAAAATTGTTTACACTTAGTTCCTTTGTCTCTTATTATTGGCATTATGCTTCATGGAAGGGACAAGATCTAACGGAGTAACCCTTGTAAACAAGTGTGAATGTTGCTAGCAAACAAAATAACCATTGTATTCTGTAGTGCGAATGCCATAAACAAAGGAATAGTGTGTTTGCAAGCAAGGTAACCAGGCAAGAATGAGGTAGCATGCTGCGTCTGGCCCGCCCATCAGTTGCCAAGATAATCCTCGGGAACTGGTGGAGTGGCAGCCGCGTCTACGCTACCAACCCACGTACTCACAAACTCCGCCCTCACTTCCACCCCCATCACCCTCTCTTCCCCAAGCCATCACCACAGTGTCACTATCCCACAGCCCCCCGACGCAGGCTCACTTTAATAACGTGGTGAGGAGAGGGGGTTGAGTGGATTGCTCCTAGAGGTAGGGGCCTCTTTGGGAGGGGTGCAATTCCTTCTAAGCATCTTAACGCATAAATAGTATAAATATTTCCCCATGCGTCTAAGGAATTATGGATATATTTTGCGGAATATAAAAAAAAATACTGAGTAATTTTACTTGTTTTGTAATCGACTTAGGAGAGTAGCAGTAAAATTTTGATAATGATAATTAACTTTGATATTAGAAACATATTTGAAGCGCTGAATAACTAAACTGGTCTAATGCTTCGTAAATAAAATAAAACAAACATTATCCCGCAGCTCCTCCTCTCCCCTCCCATTCCCGTCGCTTCACCCTCCCAAAACACGCATTTCCCACCCCGCCTCATGCTGCTTCTGCCCTTGGTCCCCTACTATCCTATCCCCCTCCTCTACCCAGCCGTCCCATCCCTTCCATGCCGCACACCCCGTGGCCCCACAACACTCCCTAACCCCCGGTACAGCAGTGTCGGCTGCGTTTTCAAGGTCAAAAGTGCGTTGTCTGCCTGGGCCCGTTCTGTCTTGCCTTGTCTAGGTCGGACAGGCAAGCAGGGTGCGGAGGTACATACTTGTATGCTTGCTTGCTTGTACTTCGTGGTTCTTTCATATGTAAAAGGTTTTCCAGGTTTACGCACAGTCGTCGTGCACATTTTTTACCCTATCCTTTGTCGTCATAGTTTTGTCGTTGTTGCGAAGAGACTGATCTTGATTTAGTACATAGAAGTGTGTTGCACCTGTGTGTGATGTGTGCACTTGCCTATATGTATTCAACTTTATATGTATGAGTCTTGTAGGACTCATAAAGGACCCAGGAGAGACAGGAGCTAAAAGCGATTAGTGAAATTGAAAGAAATTCGAAATATTTCTTTTCATATGCCAAAAAACAAGACAAATACCACATCAAGTATCGGGCTCTTGCTCAGACAAGACGGGACTTAACACAGATGACAACAAAGAAATGAGTGAGATACTGAAATCCCAATACGACTCTGTGTTTAACGAGCCACTAATCAGTCTAAAGATCGACAATCCAAATGATTTGTTCATGAATAAGCCTCAAAACTCTATCAAAGTATGCCAGATTTCCGACATTACCTAAACTCCGATAGACTTTGAGAAAGCCATTGGCAATATGCCCATGCATTCAGCTCCAGACTCGTGGAACTCTGTGTTTATTAAGAACTGCAAGAAAACCCTTTCGTGTGCCCTAAGTATACTATGGATAAGGAGCTTAGACATGGGTGAAATTCCAGTCACTAAAAACAACGGATATAGCCCCATTCCATAAAGGTGGCAGCAAAGTATTAGCTTAGAACTATAGACCAATAGCTCTAACGACCAACATCATAAAAATCTTCGAATGAGTGCTAAGAAGTACGATTGCAAGCCACTTGGATTCTCAAAAACTGAACAATCCAGGGCAACATGGGTTCAGAGCAGGTTGCTCCTGCCTCTCGCAACTACTGGATCACTATGATATGGTCTTG
This sequence comes from Cherax destructor, assembly GCA_009830355.1. Taxonomy (NCBI): domain Eukaryota; kingdom Metazoa; phylum Arthropoda; class Malacostraca; order Decapoda; family Parastacidae; genus Cherax; species Cherax destructor. Next base: position 244,115 of record WNWK01000872.1, on the reverse strand, counting down.
GATGCACTGGAAGAAAAACAAAATGCAGATGTAATATACACAGACTTTGCAAAAGCCTTTGACAAGTGCGATCATGGCGTAATATCGCACAAAATACGTGCTAAAAGAATAACTGACAAAGTGGGCAGATGGATCTTCAACTTTCTAACCAACAGAACACACACAGTAATGATCAACAGAGTTAAATCGGAAGCTGCCATAGTGAAAAGCTCTGTTCCACAAGGCACAGTACTCGCCCCCATCCTATTCCTCATCCTCATATCAGACATAGACACAGATGTAATCCACAGCACCGTGTCATCCTTTGCAGACGATACTAGGATCTGCATGTGACTGTCATCTATTGAGGATACGGTTAACCTCCAAGAAGATATAAACCAAATTTCCCAAGGGCAACGGAAAACAATATGATGTTCAATGAAGACAAATTCCAACTACTACGTTATGGAAAACTGGAGGAGATAATAACTAGAACTGAGTATATTACAAACTTTGCTCATACAGTAGACCGAAAAATAATGTGTGGGGGTCCTGGGAGTGGTAATGATTGAGGATCTCACTTTCAAGGATCACAACTGCAAAGAAAATGATATTTTAGATAATGAGAACGTTCAAAACAAAAGAGATGCCAAGCCAGTGATGATGTTTTTCAAATAAGTTGTTCTCTCTAGGCTGGAATATTGCTGTACATTAACATTTCCGTTCAAAGGAGGTGAAATTGCAGATGTAGAGAATGTACAAAGAACCTTTACTGCACATATAAGTTCCATCAAACACTTCAACTACTGGGAACTCTTGGAAGCACTTGACTTGTACTCGCTGGAACGCAGGCGAGAAATATATATAATCACACTTGGAAAATCCTAGAAAGAATGGTCCAGAATCTGCACACAGAAATCACTCCCTACGAAAGTGAAAGACTGGGCAGGCGGTGCAAAATACCCCCAGTGAAAAGTAGGGGCGCCATTGGTACACTTAAGAGAAAACACCATAAGTGTCCGGGGCCCAAGACTGTTCAACAGCTTCCCACCATGCATAAGGGGAATTACCAACAGGCCCCTGGCTGCCTTCAAGAGGGAGCTGGACAGATACTTAGTCGGTGCCGGATCAGCCGGGCTGTGGTTCGTACGTTAGACTACGTACGGCCAGCAGTAACAGCCTGGTTGATCAGGCCCTGATCCACTGGGAGGCCTGGTCGTGGACCGGGCCGCGGGGGCGTTGATCCCCGGAATATCCTCCAGGTAGACTCCAGGTATGGTTGCAGGGGTCGAGTCTCAGCTCCTGGGTTCTCTTCACCGGCTGTTACTGGGTTCACACTCCTGGTTTAGAAAACCTCAACGTACCCTTTCTTAAAGCTGTGTATGGGTCGTACCTCGATTACTCAACTGTCAGGTCGTTCCACTCTGAGACAAGAAAGGCTTCCTAACATCCCTGTGACTAGTCTGTGTTTTCAACTCAGCTGTCTGTGTGTGTGTGCGCGCGCGCATGTATGTGTGTGCGTGTGTGTGTGCGCGCGCGCATTGGCCTTGATGTTGTGTTTGATTAATTAGTCGGTTGTGGGGGGGGGGAGGTCGAATTCTGGTTCCTGGGTTTTCGATCGACTGTTGTTTAGTTTTTGAACCGGTACATGGAGTCAGCCTCCACTAGTGTTTCCTGGCATGTTCCACTTGTGTATTACTTTGCACTGTTAAAACCCATTTTAATGTCAAGCTAATGTAGATATTCATCAACAGTCTGTACCCTTGTCGTGGCTCTACCAATATTATAAATCCAGCTGATCTCCTTCAACCCATTTTGTAGTTATGTAATTTCAGATCATCGCTCACGGGAAGATTACGGGGCTCATAAGCATAGCAAATTCGCAGGCCTTGAACATTTTGTATCTCTTAATCATATCTCCTTTTATCGTTTTTCGCCGAAATCGGCTGGTTTATACACCTTCCCTACACCAGTGGTACCAGTTTAGTGGCAAACATAGGAACTTCATCTCATTTCAAAGCCCAGCCCAATCTAAGGTATATTACCACCCTTCAGGATGCTACCAACAACAGTCGGTTAACACCCAAGTACCTACTTACTGCTAGGTGAACAGAGACAGTAGGTGTAAGGAAACATGCCCAACGTTTCCACCCGGCCGGGGATTGAACCACGGACACTCAGTATGTGAGCTGAGTGCGCATACTAGTGAGAATAATAATAAAATATCTAAAAAAAAATAGAATTGAGTTTTCAGATAATTGTAAAGCATTTTAAACTTATTTTGTTGTATATTAACGTCCCTGAATACACTTATGTTTACGATGCCGTTCGTGTTATATTTGTATTTTTTAAACCATAGGTTTGATTTTTATCCATATTTTCTTTGGCTTTAGCCCTGCTGTTTCCCTCCTAGTTGGCACGTTGCCTCTGGTCACCTTTACCTAGTTCTTAGTGTCAGTACTTTGACTATTTAAGCAGTCTCAAATCTCCGTGGCTGTTCCTTGCAGCCCTTGTATCCTCATGAATAGTCACGATACTCACGATAGTCAGTCTTACTCTGATAGGCTGTCTCGTCAGTGTAACACCACTGGTTAGGTTAGGTAAGTTTGTCAGGAAACAGGACAAGTGTTTTATTTAGGAAAAGTGTTTCCTGACGCGGGTCTTAACCATATGATGACCCGCAGCTGGAACTTTTGGTCATGTGCTCGAGGCCTTCCGCTGGCTTACCGGTCCAACACCCCCCCCCCTTTTAAAAAAATTTGGTTATAACTATAACCTGGTTTCAGTTGCCCGTTCTTATACTTCTCGATGTGACTCGTGTCTTTCAGATATTCATTTGTTTATGCTGGCATCTTGACTGTCACCCTGGCCAGTGGGTACTTACTCTCTCTCTTGTTTGCAGTGGCCGAGCTCCTAAGAACTGTTTGCCTAGTTATTCATTCGTTCTTGTAGTTTTTTCCTGTTTCCTAATGTAATAAGGCACCCTCATGCTGTAGTATATCCTCTATATATTTCTTTGGTTCATTTTGATGTTTATAAAGTTCAGTGTCTCCCTCATCCTTTGATTTTTTTTTTTGTGATTACCTATTCATAGTTATAAGAGGAAAGCTATGCTCATGGTGTCCTGTCTTCAGCGTTTAATTGGTTGTGGCATGTATTACTTCTTTTCTCGATTCTATTCTATTATTCTACCATTTTTATTAGTGAAGAAAAAATGTAATCTTTGAACACTTTTTCCGTGTTGGGTGTGTTGGTAACGAGTCTGGTATGGGTTTTTATTATCGTCAAGGTCATTGTTACGCTAGTGGGGGAGGATTGAGATGAGTTAATGGGGTGGGGTTGAGGGCGGGGTGCCGGGGGAGAGCAACATGGGCAGTTGGCCGTCTGCTGCTACCATCCCATACCTGTTGCTTTGGCTACATTCTTTACGCCTTACCCCTCCTTCCCCATCCCACCCACATCATCAGTCACATCCTGGGCAAAATGCCAGCGTAGAAGAAAACTTCAGACTTGGAAGTATTAGTGTTGAAAAAAATGTAGCCCTGCGATGCTGTCTAATGTTAAGTAACTGGTCTAGTCCTTGACGAATGAGGCACTTGTGTAATACTTGGGTATCTTTATTGTGGAAGCGTTTCGCCAGCCAGTAGCTTCAGTCCAATACAGAGAAGAACGGTGGAAGATGAGAAATTTGAGGTAATCAGTCCCTCAGCTTGGAGTCGATGTGTTCAGTCCATCGAACATATCGACTCCAGGCCGAGGGACTGATTACCTGGAACTCATCTTCCACCGTTCTTTGTATTGGACTGATGAAGCTACCGGCTGGTAAAACGTTTCCATAATAGAGATTCACAAGTGTTACACAATTGTCTCATTTATCAACTTGTCGGTTTTTCTCAATCATTTATATAATGGTCTAGCCCATCTAAGTCTAAACGTTTTTTCTCTATTCCTCTCATCGAGGAAGGGGGAATAGGACAAACTGCTCCATCAGGTGTCTGATCATCCAGGCTACCTGCATGGCTGTGATGGATACGTGGGCCAGTAGGCAGCCAGCTGCAAAGCATGGTTGATCAGGCAAGCATCAAACAAGTCTGGCCAAGGGCGGGCTCCTAGGGTAGGAAAACTCTTGAAACTCCAGCACCTGCCACGACCCCCAGACCCTACTCCACCTGTCACGACCCCCAGACCCTACTCCACCTGTCACGACCACCCAGACCCTACTCCACCTGCCACGACCCCTCCGACACTACTGCCACGACCCCTCCGACCCTACTCCACCTTCCACGACCCCTTCTGACCCTACTCCACCTGCCACGACCCCCTCCGACCCTACTCCACTTGCCACGACCCCCAGACCCTACTCCACCTGCCACGACCCCTAGGATCATACTCCACCTGTCACGACCCCAGAATCCTACTCCACCTGCCACGACCCCAGACCCTACTCCACCTGCCACGACCTACCAGACCCTACACCTGCCACGACCCCCAGACCCTACTCCACCTGCCACGACCCCCAGACCCTACTCCACCTGCCACGACCCCCAGACCCTACTCCACCTGCCACGGCCCCCAGACCCAACTCCACCTTCCACGACCCCTCTGACTACTACACCTGCCACGACCCCCCAGACCCTACTCCACCTGCCACGACTCCCCATACCCTACTTCACCTGCCACGACTCCCCATACCCTCCTGCACCTTTCACTACCCCTCAGACTCCTGCCACCACCCCTCAGACTCCTGTCACCACCCCTCAGACCCTCCTCCACCTTCCATGACCCCTCAGACCCTCCTTCACTTAACATGACCCCTCAGACCCTCCTTCACTTACCATGACCCCTCAGACCCTCCTTCACTTACCATGACCCCTCAGACCCTCCTTCACTTAACATGACCCCTCAGACCCTCCTTCACTTACCATGACCCCTCAGACCCTCCTTCACTTACCATGACCCCTCAGACCCTCCTTCACTTACCATGACCCCTCAGACCCTCTTCCACCTGCCACCCACGGCCTCCAGACCCAACTCCACCTGCCACGACCTCTCGGACTACTTCACCTGACGCGACCCCTCAGACCTGCCACGACTCCCCATACCCTACTTCACCTGCCACGACTCCCCATACCCTACTTCACCTGCCACGACTCCCCATACCCTACTTCACCTGCCACGACTCCCCATACCCTCCTGCACCTGTCACTACCCCTCAGACCCTCCTCCACCTGCCATGACCCCTCAGACCCTCCTCCACCTGCCATGACCCCTCAGACCCTCCTCCATCTGCCATGACCCCTCAGACCCTCCTCCAACTACCATGACCCCTCAGACCCTCCTCCACCTACCATGACCCCTCAGACCCCCACCTGCCATGACCCCCCTCCACGATCCCCCCAGACCCTCCACCTGCCACGACGCCCCTTCACCTGCCACAACCCCTCAGACCCCCCCTCCATTTGCCACGACCCCTGACCATCCATCTGTCACGACCCCTGGCCCTCCTGAAACGACTCCCTGACCTACCAGTCACAACCCCCTCCACCTTCGACGGAATGTGCCCGCCGCTAGGGAAAACGTGTTCTCACTTAACGTCTTGTGGCACGGTAGTATAGCTAGCTTCCAGGGAGGCTGCCTAGATGACTCGGGTCCAACTCTCGGCCAGTCTCATTATGCTCTTTGCTTTAAAGCACTTGTCTCCGTAGATGTATTGATATACTTTGATGCAGAAGTAGAATGTGAAGGTTAGAATCCTGCTGCGGACTGTATGAGTCTGTACTCACCTATTTGTGGTTGCAGGAGTCGATTCACAGCTCCTGGCCTTTACTAGGTCCTCTCTCTCCCTGCTCCATGAGCTTAATCGTATCTCTTCAGCAATGTTTGGATCCTGTCTCCACTACATCACTCTCCAGATTATTCCACTTTCTGACAACTATGGCTGAAGAAAAACTTCTTAACATCGCTGTGACTCATCTGAGTCTTCAACTTCCAGTTGTGACCAATTGTTTCTGTGTCCCATCTCTGAAACATCTCCCTATCCACCTTGTCAAATCCTCTCAGTATTTTATATGTCGTTATCATGTCCCTCCTGTCCTCCAGTGTCGTCAGGTCGATTTCCTTTAACCTCTCCTCGTAGGACATACCTCTTAGCTCCGGGACTAGTCTTGTTGCAAACCTTTGCACGTCTTCTTAATTTTTTGACGTGCTTGACCAGGTGTGGATTCCATACTGGTATTAATGCATACTCCAATATGGGCCTGACGTATTCGGTGTCGAAATGCTATACACAGGTTTGCTAGACTCATATGCTGCAGCAGTTATGTGGTTGATGTGCGCCTCATATGTGCTCGGTATTATACTCACTCCATGATTGAGGTTTGAAGTCTTTGGCCCCCTATCCTGCACTGTCTGTGGTCTTCTTTGACCTTCCCCAATCTTCATGCCTTTGCACTTGGTGGGATTAAACTCCAAGAGCCAATTGTTGGAATAGGCTTGCAGCCTGTCCAGATCCTTTGTACTTCAACCTGATCCTAATCCACTTGAATTCTCCGCATGAGCTTCACGTCGTCTGCAAACAGGAACATCTCTGAATCTATCCCTTCCGTCATGTCATTCACATACAAGAAACAACACGAGCTCTAGGACTGTCCCTTACCTGTGGAACCCCGCTCGTCACAGACTCCCTACTTTGACACCTCGTCACGTGTGTGTGTTTATTTATTATGGCAAGCTTTTTTATTAAAACAATTACTCTTGAAGTGAGCAAGAAATCAATACAATACATGTTAATCATTACCTTATATTTCTGTATGGGTCTGGTTTAAGTTTGAGCCTTCATTTTTCCTATGTTCATTTATTTAATTCCGTTGAAATAAAAATCTCATTCATCAACAGATTTGTGCATTATTTTTTATTTTTGCATTTTTCAATGGACATGCATAATTGCAGAAGGGGTGTCTTAAGCCTGGATTCTAAAGGCAGTATAATTAGTAATTCTTTATACTACTATGTTTAAATTGTTCATGTTTGCTCCTGATCTCGATTGTAAGTACATTTTGTCCATTTGTATTTTTTTAACTAATATTTTTTTTTGTAAACACATTTGTTTTCATAGTGGGTTTTCTTGTGTTTGTAAGAAATCCTGGTATATAATTTTATGTAAGAAATCCTAGCATTTAGTTTTGAAGGTGCATTTTGCCTGGATGATCAGTCCATACTGGGGGGACGTAGGATGCTGCCGTCTCTGGGAACATTACCTTTAAGCCCTGACGCAAGTGGGAGGACGAGGCTGGGGGAGAGTGGCATCTAAAAGGCCATGGGTCATTGTGCCCCTGTGTGTGTGTGTGTTCGTGGCTCAAGTTAGACTTTCTAAGTGATTTAGGAGTAAGTATTTGTATGAAAGCTAAATGTGTGTTATGTTCACTCAAACAGAATTGTAAAGCTGTTAAAAAAAAGTAAGTCCACCCTGACCAGTTTTCTTAAGAATTGTTTTGCTATAGTATCTTTAGCATAACTGTTTAATTGGCTTTTAAGGCATTGTTTTTTTACTAGTTTCTCAACTAAAACAATTAAACATGGCTGTGAGAAATTAGTTTTAGTCAGTGGCAAGGATTTCTCATATGAATGGCTCTTCAGTTATAAATAGACAAAGCACAAACCATTTTCTTGTGTATAGTGCATGGGAGACTACCTGAGGTATGGAAAATAGCAAATGTAGTTCCAATTTTTAAAAAAGGAGACAATGAAGCACTAAACTACAGACCAGTATCACTGACATGTATAGTATGCCAAATCATGGAGAAGATTATCAGGAGAAGAGTGGTGGAACACCTAGAAAGGAATGAATTTATCAACGACGGCCAACACAGTTTTAGGGACGGGAAATCCTGTGTCACAAACTACTGGAGTTCTATGACAGGGTGACAGCAGTAAGACAAGAGAGAGAGAGGGGTGGGTAGATTGCATTTTCTTGAACTGTAAGAAGGCGTTTGACACAGTTCCACACAAGAGATTAGTGCAAAAGCTGGAGGACCAGGCAGGGATAACAGGGAAGGCACTCCAATGGATCAGGGAATACCTGTCAGGAAGACAGCAGCGAGTCATGGTACGTGGTGAGGTGTCAGAGTGGGCGCCTGTGACGAATGGGGTTCCACAGGGGTCAGTCCTAGGGCCGGTGCTGTTTCTGGTATTTGTGAACGATGTGACGGCAGGAATATGAAGTTGATGAGGAGAATTCAATCGGAGAAGGACCAGGCAGAACTACAAAGGGACCTGGACAGGCTGCAAGCCTGGTCCAGCAATTGCCTCCTGGAGTTCAACCCCACCAAGTGCAAAGTCATGAAGATTGGGGAGGGACAAAGAAGACCACAGACGGAGTACAGTCTAGGGGGCCAGAGACTACAAACCTCACTCACAGAAAAAGATTGGGGGTGAGTATAACAACAGGCACATATCCTGAGGCGCACATCAACCAAATAACTGCTGCAGCATACGGGCGCCTAGGAAACCTACGAACAGCATTATGACATCTTAATAAGAAATTGTTCAGGATCCTGTACACTGTGTACGTTAGGCTCATATTGGAGTATGCAGCACCAGTTTGGAACCCACACATAGCCAAGCATGTAAATAAACTAGAGAAAGTGCAAAGGTTTGCAACAAGACTAGTCCTGGAGCTAAGGGGTATGTCCTATGAGGAAAGGTTAAGGGAAATCGACCTGACGACACTGGAGGACAGGAGAGAGAGGGGGGGGACATGATAACGACATATAAAATACTGAGAGGAATTGACAAGGTGGACACTGAATGTTCCAGAGATGGTACACAGCAACAAAGGGACACAGTTGGAAGTTGAAGACTCAGATGAATCACAGGGATGTTAGGAAGTGGAATAGTTTGGGAAGTGATGTAGTGGAGGCAGAATCCATTCATAGCTTTAAGAAGAGGTATGATAAAGCTCATGGCGCAGGGAGTGACCCAGTAGCGGCCAGTGAAGAGGCGGGGCCAGGAGCTATGATTCGACCCCTGCAACCACAACTAGGTGAGTACACACCATAGTTCAATTTGGAAGAGAGAACTTTAAAAAAAAATCCAATTCAAGTAAAGTACAGTACATTTCAGCAGCCTTAAATACCTACAGACTGAGCTTGGGCCATGGTTAGGATTTGTAAGCTCTGTCAAATAGATATATGATCCAAGTATTTTTTGCATAATTTTGGTAGACACTAGACAAGTACTACAAGTACTGTACCAGCAAGAAGTGACCGATTAGTCCACTACAGTATTTATGAAAATGAGGACTTTTAAGACACAAGTAGCAAAAGCCTAACTGACCAAGTTGGGCCTCAGGATGAACTCTAACAACAGAATAACTAACCAGTTGCAATGTGCTAAGCCACAATGAGTTTATCATTCACCATCACTCTGTATAAGAACCCTTATGATACTTCGAGCCATTAATTTTTATACAATAAAATTCATTGGGATTCCTATAGTATAGGACTCTTTATTAGTAATGTGAGCTAGGCTAATCGAATAAAGTGAGCGAAGCTAATAAACTAAAGTTAAGAAATGTAGTAGTTAACAGTACCATGATATTTTATTATTAGCATTATTTCTATTATATTTATTAATTAATGATCCAAGTCAGACTGAAACATCTTATGACAATAACTTTGAATACTGTATATAAAAAAAGTTCTCTAATGTTGTTATTCTTCATTGCCAAATGATTTTATATATAGTATATATATATATATGTCGTGCCTATTAGGTAAAACTGGTCAATTAGCAAGAACTCATCTAAAATTAAGTCCTTTCTAAAATTTTCTCTTATACGTTTAAAGATATATTTTTTTCATTTATGTTAATGTAAGAATTTATAATTTTGTACCAAGAGAAACTTTGAAAACCTACCTAACCTTATTACAACAAGTGCAATTTAATTTAGCCTAACCCAACTAAATATATTTTAGATACGTTAACATTAATTTAATAATAAACAAACACAATGAAATATATTTTTTTCGTTATGTTCAGAATGATTTTGGCGAAATTATTGCATACACAAATTTTCACTTGTCTTATATGTCAAGGTGAGCGTTGCTATTTAAGCCAAAATCACAAGTTTTACCTAATCGGCACGACATATATATATATATATAAAGTGTGCGCGCATGTATGAGTGTGCACGCATGTATGAGTGCACACATGTATGAGTGTGCGCACATGTATGAGTGTGCGCGCATGTATGAGTGTGCGCGCATGTGTGCGTGCATGCGTGTGTGTTGAAATACCTGTATAGCATAACACGGTATATTCTCTTTAACTGGTTGATATTTTCTTTGGTTTTCCAGGCGATACACTGTACCTATCACTGTTATATTGTACCTTGATATAACAGACTTTTAAAATAATGTAAAATTCAGTGAGTAAATTGTACTTGTAGTAACTTCTTTATTTTCAGTGTTTATTACAGTATAATTATAAATTGTGTACAGTATTATACTACGTATTAGGTATGCAGTACATTACAGGTATTATGATTTAAGGAATGTTCTGATAGTTCTCTTGTAGTCTGTTATATCTAGAGCTTACTGATATGTATAAAATATTTGAAAATAACAGAAACACTGCCTGTTTTTTTTTTTATTCACCTGACAGCAAAGGAGAAGGACCTATGATTAAAGGTTGTTGGTAAAGGCTTCTGTATTGTTCATTAGTTTTCCGAGGTACCATACAACAAATTACCATGTACGATTAACGTATGTACTGTGGAAGACCTTAGTTTATTGCATTGACTTGTGAACTTCATGTAAATATGAAAAAAAATATAACACTTTATATCTGTTTGTTTCAGGCTGCCATCCTGCAGCAAACAGCAGAGTATATATACCAGCTTGAGCAAGAGAAGACTCGCCTCTTGTCTCAAAACTGTCAGCTTAAGCGCCATCTCAATCAGCAGCAGCACCATGCAGATGTTGAAGGTGAGGCTTGCTTGTGTGTTGCTTGTAGTTTTACTCAAATTCTGCATACTCATTTATACAGTATGTACATTTATACCTGTTGCTAGTTTTCCGAGTTATACTTTCAAAGGCTGGCCTGGAGCTAGGATTTTCTGTTGATTGCCAGTTTACTAAGGTTGGTTGGTCATTGGCAGCCCACTAGACATGTATCCATCACAGTGAGGTTGATGAGAGTGATTTAGTTTCCTCTTGAGAATTTCTACACCTATTCAAGAAATACTTCCATGGTTGCCATATGTCAGTAAAAAGTCAGGGAGAACGGGTTATTTTTCAGTCTTGAAATGTAACGAATTGTTTGTTATTCATCTTTTTAGCTATAGTCTTCACTTTCTTTGGATCCAATATCTTTGGACATTATCCATGACTAGTCATCTTATCCAACAGTGTCCTTGGAGATTCCTGAAAATTCGTCACCATGTGAAAAAACTACTGTACTCAGAACCCTTATTTCCTTAAAGTAGTCAGTTAACTTATGTTTTCTTGCCTCTCTCCATGTATACATGACCTAACAAGAAAAGTTTATAGTGTGTGGTGAGGTCAGTGCTGTCCTTAAGGAATATGTACAACAGCTCTCAACACAAGGCAAAACATTAACATTCTAGGAAATGCTATTACTGTGTATATCAAATTAGAAATCTGCTCATAATTTCCAATAAATCTTCATCAGCAATATATTTAAGTTTTGTTCCACACTTTCAACCTGTTGTCAATACCCATATTTATGGTGTCGCAGGCTTGAGTCTTACAGCTCCGTCTCCTTTCACACAATTGCAGGATCATTAACCCTTTGGGGGTCGACAGGCCTTCTCGGAAACTTGTTCTCAGGGTCGAAATTTTTTTTGAAACAAAAAAAAAATCTTACGAAATGATAGAGAATCTTTTTCCGATCACGACGACACCAAAAGTCTGAAATTTAATTGAAAACTTACGGAATTATGCTCTCGCAAAGTTATCGGTCTGGACGATGTTTTCGCATCGGCGATTTCGCCCACTTTGAGCCCTATTTTTGGCCAATTCCAATGTTCCAGTCCGCTAAAATCATAGCTATTTCGCTAGAACTCCATTTCTTCTATTGATTGAGTACAAGAAACCGCCCATTTACCAATTTAACTACCCAAAATAGTGGTCAGAAAATGGCAATTTGGCCAATTTCACACAAATTTCAAACGATGCCAATTTCAAAATGGGTCCAGAATAAACAAGGCAGACATTAGTGGCACTAAAATAACATCTTCTCTGTTCATTAGTCACGTCTCCAGGCCCCTCTTATATTTCCATTTTGAATTTTTATTCTCACATAAAATAGAAGATTTACTGTTATGTATACAACTGCATCATTGTAAAAATGGTATAAATAATATCAGCGCACTTGTGCAAGAATATTAGACTCTCCAGTTGATGTGTATTGGACGCATGGTGTGATTTCTTTACTCTTGAACATCGGCAAAAATCGAACATTTTCGCTACTTTGAGCTCAATTTCAAGGTACAGTGGACCCCCGAGTTTCGTAAAAACTTCACTCCTGAAGTCTGCTCAAGTGCCATTACCGAACGAATTTACTCCCTTAAGGAAAAATTTCACGTAGGTTAGTCTATTTCAGACCCCCAAAAATACACTTCCACAAGAACTTACAAAATTATACTTACATAATTGCACGATTTCCGGGGTATTCGTTAACCGAGGGTCCACTGTACTTGTCATTGTCAAACCAATCAAAATCATCTCCATTTCTGTAATATATCTTCCATTCTATCAAATGAGACCAAGAAAATGAGAATACATCAATAAATACCATACGAAAATAGATTGCAGTCGCTATTTTAAACGAAAAAAATGGTCAGAGTTTTTTTTTCTCATGCAGTGTGTGCTGCAGGAATTTTTTTATACTGCGCACACTGACCACACAGACCCATTCTTTCATATGTAGGCCTACCAGCCATTTCCCGCTTAATTTGAGGCCACTAGAATTTATGCGTACTAGTACGGCACCGACCCCAAAAGGGTTAATGACAAAAGAGTTATGGCTTGGTTATTTTATAACAAAGTTGCAATTCTGGAACTCTTAGTATTCTTCAGGGTATTTAGTCTTTTAATCCATCATTTTTGATGTGCCTTGGCACCCTTTGTCTTGGTTATTTTATAACAAAGTTGCAATTCTGGCCTAGATTCTTTAGGTTGCTAGTCTTTTAAACTTGATGTGCCTTGGATGGTTATTAATGCTGTAAATTTAAGCTAGCTTTCTAAACAGCACCCTAGTAGTTGCGTATTAGTAGTTGAACTGTATGTCCTTGTGTAGAACAAGAGCAGAGAAATATTGCAGTAGGCCTCCTAGCCACTGCTTGGCAGGTCCTTCTCGAATCCATCCCTTCTCATTGATATTTGCTTAACCTATTTTTAAGCTAAGGTGTTAGCTTTAATGACTTTTGCTTTTTTGCTCAGTTTGTAAATCTTTTGTGTTTGTCTAATAAGGTTATTCTCACTTACAGTTTGTCAGTGAGTCACCATATTTAAGGAGATGAATAGGTGATTTAAATATGTTCAGTGATTAAAGTAATAAGCAGACTAAAATATAATTGCACGAAAACTGTTTAGAAGACCTAAATTTATTCTTTTTTGTGTGACGATTGAGGGAAGTTTTGCATTGTCAGTGCGCATAGCAAATTTAATTGTGAAAAATATTTTAATAATCTGCAATCAGTGTGTAATAGTAGGGATCTCAGAATTATGGGCAGGCAGAAGATTAGTTGAAAGAAGGAAAATAACGTGCATACAGGGATTGCTTGATTGTCCACTACAAAAGATGAAGGGGGTTTAGATAATTAAAAGTTTGGTCATTCACATAAGCAATTTGAGGTGAATGCTGTATATATTTAATAACTGATTTGAAAAACACACATGTATTTAACCCTTTGACTGTTTCGGTCGTATATAGTATACGTCTTACGAGCCAATGTTTCGGACGTATATATACTCAAAAATTCTAGCGGCTTCAAATCAAGCGAGAGAAAGCTGGTAGGCCCACATATAAGAGAATGGGTCTGTGTGGTCAATGTGCGCTGTATAAAAAAAATCCTGCAGCACGCAGTGCATAATGAGAAAAAAAAACTCCAACCGTTTTTTTGGATTAAAACGCCGACTTTGAGGTGTATTTTCGTATAGTATTTATGGTTGTATTCTCTTTTTCGTGGTCTCATTTGATAGAATGGAAAACATATTACAGAAATAGAGATGATTTAGATTAGTTTCATGATGAAAATGACCTTGAAATTGAGCTCATAGTAGTGAAATTTTGTTATTTTTGCCAATGTTCAAGAGTACACAAATCACGCCATGCGTCCAATACACGTCAACTGGTGAGTCTAATATTCTTACACAAGTGCACTGATATTATTTATACCATTTTTACAATAATGCAGTAGTCTGCATAACAGTAAATCTTCTATTTTTTGTGTGACTAAAAAATCAAAATAGAAAGCAAGAGTAATAAAAGAGGGACCTAAAGACGTGACTAATGAACAGAGAAAATCTTGTTTTAGTGCCAGGAATGTCTGCATTGCTTATTCTGGACCCTATTTTTAAATTGACTTTTTTTTTATTTTGCATGAAATTGGCCAAATTGCCAATTTCTGACCACTTTATTGGGTAGTTGAAATCAGTAAATTGGTGATTTCTTGTACTCAATCGATAGAACAAATGGAGTTCTAAAGAAATAGCTGAGTTTGGTCGACTGTAACAATAGAATTGGACGAAAATAGGGCTCAAAGTCGGCGAAATCGCCAATGCGTATATATCGCTGACATCGCTAACTTCACGAGAGTGTAATTCCCTAAGTTTTCCATCAAATTTCGTACTTTTGGTGTCATTACCATCGGGAAAAGATTCTCTATCATTTCATAAGAAAAAATAATTTTTTTTTTTCAAAATTTTGCGACATAGAATGACAGTTTCAGAATGGGGCCTCCGACAGTCAAAGGGTTAATAATAAAAAATAATCAAGGTTTATATTGCAAGGAGGCCAACAAGCAATGAGAAACCATGTACTGATGGTGGTAGCCATAGAGGAGAAGGTACTTATACGTAAGTCTAAATAACTGTAATATTATTATAGGAAGTCCAACGGGAGGGGAGAGCCCATGTGATGATGGCGGCAGTAGTGGAGAAGCAGTGGTTGTTAGCACCCAGGTGGATGGAGGTCCTGCCTCTGAAGAACTGCGCCGTGAGATGATTGATCTTCGGATGCAGCTGGACAGAGAGAGACGCCATCGTATGACTCTTGAAGAGCATATCCGATCTCTTGATGCTCAAACATATCCTGAACGTATCAAGGAAATCTCATTACCGGTCAGTTCAAGCGAGTGACAGTATGTATGGTGAAAGATTTTAGTGAAATGTAAATTTAACTAGTTGAGTATAATAAGAGTAATCTGGTGAATAATTTTATTTGAATAACTTTTTCATATGTTTTTTCATTAAATGTAGCAATGATTTCAGATACATACAGTGGACCCTTGGTTTTCGTTGAAAATTCTTTCCAGAATGCTGTTTGAGTGCCGTTACCAAACGAATTTGTTCCCATAAGGACAAATGTAAATTAGATTAGTCGTTTCAGACCCCCAAAAATACACTTACAAAAGCACTTACGAAAATACATTTACATAATTGTTCGAGTTTGGAGGTGAACGAAAACCGAGCGTCCACTGTAGTATGGTAGATAATTTTTGATTGAGTGCTTTATTATATTTGAGGTAAATTGACTTCTCAGCATTACTCATATTCTTAACTACTGGAGGTGAACAAAGCTATACAGTAAACTGGAGTAAAACTCAGGGTCATAAGTAGTCAGTGAATGAAGACTTTATTTCAGATACATTTAATTAAGTATTAAGGAATTTGTAATGAATGCTTAATATATGTGCACCCCAAGTTTATTTATTTTTTAATAAAGTTATAGCTTCAGCACTAATTTGCCTTTTTTTTTATTGTAACAGTCAGACAATTCTGGCTTTAACAGATTTTGTCGGTCATTTCTGGATTTTATCTGTTGAACCTGTTGAATAGAAGTTTTACTTCTGCATGGGAATGTTTTTATTTTCTCATCACAGAATCTAATAATATGTTTACAGCTGAATTTATAGTGAAGCATTGAATGTTAAACTGCCAATTTTCTCCCTTTGGAGAAACTGGACATAGTGCTCTGTCCAGAGAAAACGAAGAGGGCTGATACACTGCCAGTGACTATTATAAATTTAATACACATACTTATCAGTATAAATTCTTTGTTTTGCTTGTAGATGTGGAAGTGTTTGAAGATAGTTATGTAGTTCAACTGAGCAGTAGACAGCTGTGGGTTGTATCTGTTTTATTTGCTGACACTTATATAATTCACTGTACAAAGATGACAAGGAGGAATTTTATTCCTCTCTAAATTCCTGTTCTCTGGCTTGTTGATAAAAAAGTGTTTGGAGATGGTTATGTGATTACTGACCTATAGACAGCTATGAGACATTTGTTCTATCAGCCATGGCAGTCTGTACAAATTTATGCTACAATTTCTCAACCATCTTACAACAAACTTGTGCTTCATAAATGCGTCATATTCGTGGGTCTCCTATACTCTTATTAAATTGGTGGAATGTTGAAATTCGCACTGTAAAGTTCTTTATAGTCTCTCAGCTTAAAGGATCAGTCCCAGTTATCAACCTTGAATATTTTAACTTAGCTGGTTGTACAGAATGCCAGTTTGTTGGTCAACAAAAATTATTCATATAGGGCAGCTTTGACTACTGTGTATAAGATGATTCTCTTGAAAATGTTTTGCATCTCACACTATAGATATTCTTAATGTATAATCTTTCATGTCATGTAGAACACAACCGTGAACACCCTGTAATTGCATTCCACATTGATGTTGAATTAGAAGATTAGGAACTAACGATAGATAACATTTCTTTTCAGAAAGAAGAAATTCGTGAGCCCAAAGTTGAGGGATTAACAGTGCCAGTATCAGGAGCAGTGTTGGGACCAGCTTCAGG
The DNA here is from genome assembly GCA_009830355.1 of Cherax destructor. NCBI lineage: Eukaryota > Metazoa > Arthropoda > Malacostraca > Decapoda > Parastacidae > Cherax > Cherax destructor. The sequence goes on along the minus strand of WNWK01000872.1, from coordinate 227,080 downwards.
GGGTATTTTGGGAGCAGGCCTTGTGCCTGTAACAGGACAGGTGACAAGTGTAGTAGAGGTGAGCACAACTCCTCGACCAGCCAACACTCCTACCATCAAAACTGAGCCACAGTCTCCTCATCAGTCTCTCCTTCACCAACACCTACTTCATCCAGCGGTAAATACAGCAATTGTCAAAACTCATTTTCTGCAAATCATGTAGATGTTACCCAGTAGATTTTTGGGAATATTACGTAATTTACATGGTAATATTTTACTGCTTGTACAGGAGGGCCCCGTTTTTACGGCTGTTAGGTTTCCAACCCCCGGCGATGAGCGAAAATCGCCGGTGAGTGGGAAAGAGTGTTTTTTTTTTTTCGTTATTGAACACGTCTAAAATGCCTGATAACATGTTTACATTATCACACATTAAGGGCTCAATACAGCTAGGCATATAAACAATACAATACTTACCTAAAATTTGGTGTTGGTTGCCCTTCCCGTACGCAACTGTTGTATGGAAAAAGCACCGAATATATTGAACAATGGCTCAATTGAAAATCAGCGAAAACGTGGAACACTGAAAAGAGGGTGCCTAATAAACGGGGCCCTCCTGTACTTTGTTGTTTGATTGCCTATTATTTTCCTGGGGCACAGAGGTAAAATCTTTTCTCTTCATGGCATGTATATTTTCTATGGCAGAATCACCATTGATACTCTTTTTGTATGCAATTACCAATTTGTAATTAGCTCTTGGCTCTATCTCTTTACTTTTGGCCTACTGATAGGATTGTGTTGTATATGTGGGCTGAAAGTTTCTTAGTTTGCATTGTATTTTTTTCTGAAGTCAATTACAGGTCTTTCTCATCTTTATGACAATTTGATTTATATATATTCACCATTATACCACGTCTAATTTCTGTCAGTATTCTGTACGTATAATTTAGTCACCATGTGTGATCAGTATGATTCACAAAGCATATAGAAGATTTTTATTACATGTAATTGTTTATGGCCTGATCAAGCTTATTACAAATGCTAAGGGAGTGGAAAAATCTACAGCATAAAATGAGGGATGTCTGTACGTATTTGTTTAAAATGCATTGGTTTTGTATAAGTAGGATGTTATTGCCTGGTTTAGTCCTTAATAAATTTATATGGAGTAATGAAATTAAAATGATGCTGGGGTGATGGGTAGAAGAGGGAAGAGACTTTTAAGAGCACCACTCAACCTGTAATACTATGATGGGTCATTAAGTATAGGTGGATTGACATAGTTGCTTGTTTTCTTTTAATACTGGCCTTAGACAGTGTTGGAGCTTCCTGACAGGGAATAATTTTTTCCATGAAAAGACATCCTTTGCTAAATATGTCAATGAGGGAATGATTTGGAGGTAGAATATCTTTGCCATCTGACGTTACAGCTAGAAGAAACACTATTATACACGTGCCTGTTATGACATTCACTAACTCTTTGCTGTTTGCTCACCTGTGAAACAATGACCCCCACCATAAAATACATTGGTTCTGATATATGGTTACCAGTTATATTACTGGTATTGAGTGGTAATATGGTAATTACTCATTTGTAATCATCTTTTGGGTTTGCGAGGGGTTTAGTTGCTACTCGGTTTCTGCCTCTTAACTTTCAATTGATTGTTGTGAATTACCTCTACTGTCATTCAGTTTATTGAACTTTGTGCTATATGACCCCTATGGTTTTAGTGGACGAGTCTCCTCACACCCACTGTCCCTGTTAACCTTCAGTGAAAAGGTACCTGGGAGTTAGTCGATCGTTGTGGGTCACATCCTGGGGAATGGTCAAGTACTACAAACTACTGAGAAACTCAAATGTCTCTCAAATGACCTAATGATGCACTATCTGTGCCCAAAGTATTTATGAGGCCTGGTCACAGACCGGGCCGCGGGGGCATTGACCCCCAGAACTCTCTCCAGGTAAGTGTTGGACATTCACTTTCCATTTGTCTGGATAATTTTCTGGTAAGGATTGTCCCTGTCAACCTTTTCTGTTCCCTAAATTATGTATAGTGATCATGTCATTTCTTATTTTGCATTCTTCCAGGGGCAGGAGGTTTAGCTAGTTCGCCTCTCTTCACAACTCGAACTTCTTAGCTATGCTCTTAGTGTGAATGTGTACATTTTTGAACTGTGAGTTTTGCTTATTGGATTAGGGTTCCACAATGGCACTGTACTCAAGGAATAGTCACATATGTCTTAATGACTTAATGTCATTTTTTTTTTCATTTGCATCCTTGTGTCTGCTAGACTAGCATATGTTAATATTCCTGTCAGGGAATACTCTATAATCTGTCATTAGAGACACATGAACAAGCACTAGGACATTTTATTAGGGATATGTTTTAGTCCTGTGGCCTTCTTCACTCCAAATATGTGGGATATTAGAAACATAGATTTATGTAGCCAGAGGTACACATGAGGTGCCTCACTTTGTGGTAAATGCTTTCTAGGCCCAAGGCACCTGCAGTAATATCATTTAGGTCCTCAATATATAATTCTTCATTATAAGAATCTTCATTGACTTATGTAAATTACACTGATCACATAAAAGCCAATGGAAAAAAATGTTGGATAGAGGTGTGAATTTGCTAAGTAAAATTTTAGTTTCTTAGGATTGTAGCAAGATTTTAGTTTGTAAGATTCTTAGGATTGTAGTACAATAGTTTTACAATGTACCTATGAAAGAAGTATTTATTACCTTAAATTGCAGGGCCCTGCAACCACAGCCTGTACAACCACCCCAGTTGCTGCTATTGCCACAACCACATCTTCAGTTGCATCTATGACTATGATCACCACCAGCATTGGTCAGCCACCACAACGTCAGACACCAACTGCTGTTCTTAGTCGTCAGTCATTACCTCCAAATTCACACAATCAAGTTCCAGCAACAGTTGTTTCAGGAAGCCCAGCGACTACCATTGTCACTGTTGTACCATCATCAAAGGTACTTGTTTACTTGACCAGTGCATTATTTTTGGATCTTGTGCCTATAATAGCTTTTATATGGAAACCTAATACATTTTTAGGCAATATATACGATATATTAGCAAGGTCTGAATATTATTTTGAATATTTTTTGTGTGTATACTTTGTAAATAAATATAGTACATGCTTAATATCATTTAGTGTGTGTAATTGCCTATTAGTCAAGTGAGTATAAAACAGAAGCTTGTAATTCTTTTACATAGTGGTAGGATTGCTGGTGTCTTTTTTTGTCTTATAAACATGCAAAATTTCAGGCACATCTTGCTACTGCTACTTACTTAGGCCACACTACACATGCATGTACAAGCATATATATTCTATTTTCTTACTAGTTCTTGTTCTTGTATATTTCCTCTTATCTCCATGGGGAAGTGGAACGAAATTCTTTCTCCATAAGCCATGCGTGTTGTTAGAGGCGACTAAAATGCCGGGAGCAAGGGGCTAGTAACCACTTCTCCTGTATATGTTACTAAAGTTAAAAAGAGAAACTTTTGTTTTTCTTTTTTTGGGCCACCCTGCTTCGGTGGGATATGACCAGTTTGTTAAAAGAAGAAAGAATTGCCTATTAATCTGTTACTGATATGCGTGTTGCACATTTGTGTGGGTGGGAGGCCATGGGAAAGTTGGGAAGTAATGACAGGTTGTAAATACAGTATTATATTTTGCTGTTAGGGATAGCCATTATTATTAATAGCAAACTATTATATAGATGTCTCCTTTGTCATTATTTAGAAAAGACTAGTCTGTTACACTTTTTGTAGTGATTTACTCAGTTTTTTACTGATGTGAATGATTGCAATTTTTTTTGTTTTTGTTTACAGGGAGGTGTTGATTCCTTACCATCAGTATTTGAGGCATTAACTGCTACTGGTCGATTTGGAGCTAAGGTGGAGGTCGAACCTGAACCTCGTGTTCCATCCCCTGAAACTACCATAGAATATGTGGATGATAACAAGAATCACACGTGAGTTTTAGCAAACATTGCTTATTCATTACCAGTTATCAGCTTGTTCTCATAGATAGAGATTCTTATATCAAGTGATATGAAGGAGTCTTAATTTTACTTACTGTGAGAGAGTACATACAGTTAAACCTTTACACTTTAAGTGTGTTGGGTTCCTGGCCATTATGTGACTATTGCAAAATATGTAAAAGTACTCTTGAATACCTGAAGTGGCAGAATTGCCCTCATCCCTCTCCCTTTTTGCCCATACTTCCAGAAGGCAAAACAAATTCCAAGTCTAGACTCATTGATACCAAAATACATAAGTACACCAAATTATCATGCTCCAAAAATCCCTCTTATTTGACCAAAAAACAAAAATGAAAATTTCCAAAATTCAGTATTTTCTCTTATGGAATTAACATTGCCTGAATCTGAAAAAAAAAAGAAATCTTGGCATATTTTTTGCAAAAATGCATAGGCATACTAGATGCATCAAATTAATCGTATATAAAGACAAAATAGAAATACATTTGGTAAAGGATTTTTTTTTTAAACAAACCAGCCATATCCCACCAAGGCTGGGTGACCTAAAAAGAAACATGAAAGTAAAGGAAAATTGTATTTATAAAAAATATTCAATTGTAAAGCCTACAGTTAACACCTGTGTTCTTGCTGTGGTCTTGTTACCCCTTTCACTGTCTCACATAAATTTTTTATTGCTGTCACTGTCACTCACATGGATTTAATTTTAAGCACAGTATCCTCAAATATGCTGTGAGCAGTGAATTTTGGCCTAGACATAAGTGAGTGGGTGTGTGTGTGTGGGGGGGAGGGACAAGTGTGCATAGTATAAAAAATCTTGCCCCATGCAAGGCATGTTGGGAAAAGGAAACCTCTGACTTTGGTTTAAAATAGCAACATTTGACATATTTTCTGGTTTTATTGGCTGTTTCTTAGTAGCAGTTGATAGAATGGGAGAGCCACTAGTGAAATGGATGATTTTGGCCAGTTTCAGGAACGGAAGTAACTCGAAATAGGGCTCAAATTTGCGGAAATATTTGATTTTTTCCTGAGTATGGGTAGGGTACCTTCCCCACTCTTTTATTGGCTTGTACTAGGTCTGCTTCAATAATTGGGATAGTTTAAACCAGTGATGCCCAAAGTGGGCAGTACAAAGATCCAGGGGGAGGGGCATTGAGGAAAAAGGGGGAAGGAGGGTGGCAAAAGAACCAAGGGAGCATTTGTTCTACAAAATCTACATGACAAAGTTAAGGTGTACTTTATTGCCTTCCCAACATCATATTTAGTGGAGCGAGGCTTCAGTGCAGTTGCCAAACTTCTTTCCAAGCAAAGAAACAGACTGAAAATTACTGAACTTGGGGATCTAAGACTTCTTAATGTCTTCAAGCCTGATGTTGAGAAGCTGAAGTCCCTGCACCGAGCACATCCTTCTCATTAAAGTTGTGAAGACAGTGTAGTTACAGATGAGATGTAAATTTACCCTTTCATATTGTTAAATAAACTGGGAGCCAAGGAAGGGGCAGCAGCCTGAAAAAGTTTGGTAACCACTGGTCTAAACCATGACTAATCATTCTTGGTTATACAGTAGTACCTCTACTTACGAGCAGCTCCCAACTCGAACAATTATGTAAGTGTATTTTTGTAGGTGCTTTTGTAAGTGTATTTTTAGGGGTCTGAAATGGATTAACCTAATTTTCATTATTTCTTATGGGAAAAAATTCCTTCGGTATCAGCACTTGAATAGCCGACTGGAACGAATTTTGCTCACAAATAGAGGTACCACTGTGTTTTATTTTTCAAGAAATACGGTAAAACATTTTTGCATTATGGACTCAAACTGGAGGCAAGTGATATTTATATAGAAGAGGCTAGGTGGCTTTAGGGGCTAGAATGCCTACAGTGTTATTTTGGACTTTTTTAAAATAGAATTTCTTGAATTTTGTGTAAAGTTTGCCAAATTACCAGCTTCTATGCACTTTATTGTGGGTTTTCAGTAGGTCTGATTAAATTATTGGGGTGCCATAAACCATGACCAATCATTCCTTTGTATTTTATTTGAGAAATGGGGTAAATCTCCCTCTCTCAAGTGTAATATAAGAGAGGCCTGGGATGTGAATAATGAATAGAGGAAATGTTGTTTTAGTGCCTGGAATGTCTGCATTGTTTATTTTGGACTATTTTTAAATTGGGATTTTTTTAATTTTGTGTAAAATTGGCCAAATTATTGACTTCTGTCTACTTTATAGAGTACAGTGGACCCCCGGTTTTCGTGATTTTTTCGTTCCAGAATGCTGTTCAAGTGCCATTACCAAACAAATTTATTCCCATAAGGAATAATGTAAATTAGACTAGTCCTTTTAGACCCCCAAAAATACACTTACAAAAGTACTTACAAAAATACACTTACATAATTGTTCGAGTTTGGAGCATCACGAACACCGGGGGTCCACTGTAGTTCTAATAGTTACCTCTGAAGAGTTTCGAGAGTTTCAATACTCTTGGAGCCCAGCCATGGGCCAGGCTCAAACGAAAGAACAGAAAGTATACTAGTGAAATAGCTAGGAATTTAATCAAAAGGAGCATTGAAATTGCCTTAAAATAGTACTCAAAGTGGGCAAATGAATGACCCGTAAATTGCACCCAGACTGCTAACTTTGCGCCTGCATATTTCATTAAGTTTTTCATAAATTTCACACATTTTGTCTTCTTTCACAAAAAGATTTTCTACTATTTCAGAATTTTTTTTAATGGGACACAGAGCAATATTAATTTCAAGGGGTCTGGACAGTGAAAGGTTTAATTGTGTAATACACTATTTCCTTAATTTACTTACTAACACTGGGATGCCTTAACCCTTTGACTGTCGCAACCCCTAATCCTGAGTGCTCTCCTGTTGTCACAAAATTTAAAAAAAAAACAACAACAAATTTCTTCAGAAATGATAGAGAATCTTTTCCCGATGGTAATGACACCAAAAGTATGAAATTTGATTGAAAACTTAAGGAGTTACGCTCTCGCGAAGTTAGTGATCTCGGCGATATATACGCATCGGCAATTTCGCCGACTTTGAGCCCTATTTTCGGCCAATTCCATTGTTCCAGTCGACCAAACTCATAGCTATTTCTTTAGAACTCCATTTGTTCTATCGATTGAGTACAAGAAACCACCAATTTACCGATTTCAACTACGCAATAAAGTGGTCAGAAACTGTCAATTTGGCCAATTTCATGCAAAATATAAAAGTTGTCAATTTCAAAATAGGGTCCAGAATAAACAATGCAGACATTCCTGGCACTAAAATAAGATGTTATCTGTTCATTAGTCACGTCTTTAGGCCCCTCTTATATTACTCTTCCTTTCTATTTTGATTTTTTATTCACACAAAAAATAGAAGATTTACCGTTATGCAGACTATTGCATTATTGTAAAAATGGTATAAATAATATCAGTGCACTTGTGAAAGAATATTAGACTCACCAATTGATGTGTATTGGACACGTGGCGTGATTTGTTTACTCTTGAACATTTGCAAAAATTGAACATTTCCCCTACTTTGAGCTCAATTTCAAGGTCGTTTTCATCATGAAACTAATCAAAATCATCTATATTTCTGTAGTATGTTTTCCATTCTATCAAATGAGACCATAAAAAAGAGAATACAACCATAAATACTATACGAAAATACACCTCAAAGACGGCGTTTTAATCCAAAAAAACGGTCTGAGTTTTTTTCTCATGCACTGCGTGTTGCAGGATTTTTTTTATACAGAGCACACTGACCACACAGACCCATTCTCTCATGTGGGCCTACGAGCTTTCTCCTGCTTGATTTGAAGCCACTAGAATTTGTGAGTACAGTGGTCCCTCGGTTTTCGTGCATCTCCAAACTCTAACATTTATGTACGTAAGTGTATTTTCGTAAGTGATGTTGCAAGTGTATTTTTGGGGGTCTGAAATAGACTAACCTACGTGACATTATTTCTTAAGGAAGTAAATTTGTTCAGTAATGGCACTTGAGCAGCATTCTGGAACGAATTTTCGGCGAAAACTGAGGGACCACTGTATATATACGTCCGAAACAGTGGCTCGTAAGACATATATATACGACCGAAACAGTCAAAGGGTTAATGCAGTGATGGGGTTTGATTGGTTTGTGGCTGGTGGTAGGGGCCTCCGTCTGTTCTGGGAGGGGTACTATGCTTGTCTAAGAACCTTACCTCTTTTGTATAAATGGTGGGGAAATTTCCCTTTTTATCTAAATATGCTGACATGGAATGAAATTATGGATATAGAGTGCAGAATGTGAGAAATACATGTACTTTTAGTTTTAGTAGCTTTGTGGTTGATTTTTGTACCATGAGAATGAATTAAGTCACTCCAGAAGCAGGTTTATTGATGTTAGAAACGGAATACAGTGGTACCCCGACTTACGATGGTCCCCAAACACACCCTTTTATGTAAGTTGATTTTTTTAAATGCTTTTGTAAGTGTCATTTTGGGGCTCTAAAAGAACTAGTCTATTTTACATCATTTCTTATGGAGATAAATTCGTTTGGTAATGGCACTTGAACAGCATTCTGGAATGAAAAAATATCGTAAGTCGGGGTACCACTGTATGTTTAAAGAGATGAATAACCAAATGATTGCAGTGTTTTGTAAATAAATTAAATAAAATTATTCAATTTAAGCAGGAAAATGTGAAGATCAATTTTTTTTTCTTTCAGTGTGTATATTGTGAACTCAACAAATGCTGCTTGTCAAAAGTCACTTGATACCATTTGTGAGGCTATACGTCATCTTGAGGGCGACCACATGTTCCAAACTGAAGATCAGCAGCCACGCATTGAAGAGGAGATCATTACAGAAGAAACGCTAACTATTGAAGACCACACTGGCCTTGGAGAAGCACAGGTTCCAGTAACTCTTGGAGGTCAAGTAACTCTTGGAAGTGGACAGGTGACTCTTGCGGGGGAGAATGAACCAATTACTCTGCACATGGTTGGAGAACCTCAAGAAGTTCCTCTTGAACTAACCACAACACATCGTCCCAGTCAGCATTTGTCTAACCTCTCGAACACTAGTAGACTACCCCATCACTCTACTATTAATCTCACTGCCAACAGTCGTTTGGGTCCACATCCTGTTACTAATGTGTCTACTCTATCGAACAGCACGAGAATTCCTCAGCAGTCACCAAATTATACTACAACAAGCATTGAAGCAGTACCTATTTCCAGTATTTCTACCACATCTGCTTCCCTCTCCTCCCCTTCATCAAATTTGCTGCATGCAACAAGGCCAGGTGTCATTGTGGTGAAACATCCATAAAATTATTATTTAAGACCTTTTATGTGGGTCACCTGTGTTAATATGTTAAGGAATTAGATAGTACTACTGGCAACTGAAAGTTTTGAACTACAGTACTTTATGTTTTCTTGCATAAGTTTATGGACTCGGTTCTTGTGCTCGACTTGTGGATGGCATCTTCAATTCGCTGAGACACTTAAGCTGTGCGGCAAAAAAAAAATAAATAAAAAAAAATAGAGTAAGATAGTGTTATTTCACTGAATGGCATTCTAGAGTGAGTGGTCAGGTATTGAAACCTGAATTGTAAAACCTGTACATAGCATATTTTGGTGTATAAAATGTAGGTTAAGTGATTGGAGATCTGACAAGTCACCAGATGCACCAATAGTGACTGGCAGAATCTCATGTGTCATCTGCTTGATTGTTCTGCTTTGATGAAAATTGTTGCCACATTTATATGTAGTTTTTGGGCAGGGCTTTCACTACGAACTATACAGTTGCAATCTAAACCCATAAGTAAAGAAGAGCTTTGGGTATAAAGAGTGCTAGGTCTTCTGCTTTTGGTTTACATTGGCAAAAACATTAATGACTGTACATCTGAAGAGGACTTCTCAAATAAAATTTTGGGGCATAGCTATTCTGGGTGTATGGCATAAAGGAATATCCGACTTAGAATTAGAGGTGAATAAAAATATTTGTTAGAATAGCACATGTGATTTTAAGTTAGAGCAGAGGCTTTGTGAATGGTAAATTGTTGCTGGAGCCATAGCATGGATCCATGATTATAATTTTTTTAATTAAGTATTAATCAGTTTTCAGATTTTTGATGGGGAAAATGGTATTTCAAAGAAAGTTTTGAGTTGTAGTTATTGTTCAGTAAACTACATAATATAGTTTAGTTGCAGTTGAAAAATTTACATCCTGGTGATAGGAAGACATGTCTATTTTCCATCGTAGATACATTGATTGTTGACAGTTTATATATTTTAGTTTATGCTTGTCTGGCAACATTGCTTTATTTTGGATAATTATTATTTACCCAGGATTGAAAGGGTAACTATAATGAGTCTTAAATAATGGGAGGGGATGCAGTTGTTAGTCACCAAGTAAATAATTCTTTATTGTTTTGTCATGCTTATGTAATACTTTCAATGTTAGACATGGTATTAGCCTGTGTTTCTTTAAGGTATGCTTGTTAAGGCATTTGCTTTCAAGGTATTATGTAAATTTGAAAAAGGACACCTTCAAAACTGCATAAAATTCTGGTGTGTTGAAGCAAAGCCTCCTCTTTGCAAAGACACCTTTTTTATATTGCCTATGAAATATTTTAAAACAAAATTTAAGTGGTATTATTCTTTTGATGTATACATTAAGAATGTTATTTTTATTATTTATGAAGTATAAACCACGAGTTGCAAATAGAGTACTTTTGATTTTATGAAATTTTGTGGTCAGATCTTTTTTGGCACATTGGGGAATGTTTTTAGATTTCCCTTCAAATTTATTTCTTTTCTTGATTAACATAGAAACTGAATAGATTTGCAAATGTTTAATTTCATTATACAAAAAAAAAAGTATATGCTTTAAATATACTGGTTGTAATAAATTGAAGCTACTGCCCAGATACTACATACTATTAATGCCAAAGTGTTTTTGTCTGACAGTGCTGTTTTGGCCCAGTGTGTATTGTCTGACAGGACACCTATGGCCCGGTATGTATTGAATTAAATAATGCTCTCAAATTTAAATGGACAATCCCAGCCTACAATTGTCTACAGTAACTTAAAAAATGTGAGTCATTGTGTCAATGTGATTCTAATGTACCTGGGTAGAGGATGCATAGTTGGAAGTTTACTCCAAAAATTTAAAATTTTAGGCATTTACTTCCTTTTCATTTCCCAAGTTGTTGTGAAATGACAAAAGTTGGCTATAACAATTGGTGTTAATGTCAGTTATGATCCTACTAGAGCCCTAGTCTAACCCCAGTGTTACAGTGTATTAAAGTGGGATATTGGATATGAATACTGGAACACATTATTTGTTCCTGATAAATTAAATTTTATTAATTTACATTTAAAATGTTTAGGATAAATTCTTGTCTACATTGTTATGGAGGACAGATTACCAGTGATCGTTTCTCACTGTGTGTTCAAAAAATCTACCAACCCATATGTATCTATCAAAAGAGGAATTGGTAATGAAATAGTGTACATATGACATGTTTACATTTGTTAGTATATACTAGCTTAATTGATTTTTTCCCCTAATTTTTGTAGATACAAATTGGAATAATTTAACAAAAGTACAAGGCAGCTACATGCAAGTACATTGTACCATATTTGTTTTTTGGCTTTGGAAACCATAAGTGCAGTAATTAAAAAAAGATCAATGCAGCCAGGATAAGTTTGAAATTTTTTAGTTTCATGTCTTGGTCAGTCTTGCCTAAATTTTACTAAAATGTTAAAATGTAAGAATGGGTACATTTGCTTGTCCAGGGGAAATTATTTAAGTGCCAGTTACATAAAATAAGGTTTGCTTCTGTGGAGCATTACATATTAGTTAAAAACATATGTAAAAAAAAAAAAATCAATGTACAGGGCAAAATTAGCATTAGCTATTACTAAGGGAGGGGCTTAAGAGACATCTCCAGGTTAGGAATTACATTAATAATTGATATGAAAATGTTCCCATCCCTTTTATTGGTATTTACAGCATTTTAAGCTCAGCTGGCTGAGCTCCTACCTTGGCCTGTTTGTACACCATTGTTTTGATAATAAATTATCAAATTGAAATTTGGTGTGGATGTATCTTGGTGTATTTACACAGATTTACTCATGTAATTTTGATACATTTTTTAATTAAAAGAAAATCACTCAGCTGAGCTTTTGGCTGTCTTGGGCCGCTTGTTTAGGGGATAGGGTATATATTTAATGACATTTTATTTACAAGCCTTTCAGTCTTGGCAAGTATATAACTTACTGGGAGGCTTCAGCATTTGCTCAAGTAGGGTACTTTAGGACCAATTCTGTTTTGGCATGGGAGGTTACCTTAATGGGTGTCAGTATTTTGAATTAAGAGGGATTTGTATTGGTAAAGATGATTATGCTAAATGTAAGTGTTGGCTTGGTTTGTAGGAAGTTTGAAATTTGCTAAACTTGTCTTATCTCTTGTGCCAGAAAAGAATTTTGTCTTACCTCATAACAGTTTTGGAAGCAGTCCATGGTGTTTTAAGCACCTAGTAGCAGCATAGGGTTGAGGTTTTGCAGCTTGGGTGATGGAGTGGCAATTTGAAATAGTATCTAATCTTAAGTGTTGTATGAAATTTCATATTCAGTGTTAATGTTGACATTTTATAGTATAAACTAGTACAGAAGACCAGGCCAGTATACACTTGTATCTCGAACTCAATTTTTATTTAAATTTGTTTCCTTTTCCTCCATATTCACACTGCCAGCCCCTTGCATATGCTGCTATTTGCTGCTTGGTGTGGCTTTCATATTTTCTTATTCTTATTGAACATTTGTAATTAACAATGTTGGGTACAGTTTTACTGTAACAATTCCTATAGTGCACATTCATGTGTAAGCGTAATCTGTGTATTGCTGAATTTTGGGAATCACAGTTTTAACATCGCAGTTAAGCTTTCTGAATGCATTGATTGTGGGACAAGTGGGTGCGCAAGTATTAGAGCTGGCATAGCACATGTTCAAGTGAGAGTATTTGAACTGGTTTTTTTTTTTTTTTTTTTTTTTTTTTGAGGAAGAGGCAATGGAGCCGACATAAGTCTTATTCAGTGTCAGTGATAATATGGACGGCAAATTCTGGATTTACAATGATCTTGCAGATATTAAGAGTTCAGAAACAAATTTTAGCATATAGTTATTCTTTAGATTAAACTATTGTTTTGAGTCTCTTAAATACCCAATATAACTTTAGAAGAAAAATAACGAGCTAAAGTTGGAATAGAATCAGCCAATTAACCTCTGCTATTTGAATCTCAAAAGAAATGACTCTCTTTGAAGAGAGAGAGAGAGGGGTTTGGTCATTGCTAACTAAATACATTTTAATTAGTAGCAACTTGCACTTGTCAGTGCAAGGTATTTGAAAGTACAAATATTTATTACTAGCCTCCAGAATTTTGATGTGTTGCTTTCCCTTGGATGTCCATATTTTCTCCCAAAAAGCTGAAAACTGCCAATAAATTTTAAGGAGTAGAATAATTTCTTGGTGTCTGATAAAATTTTGATTTTTTTAAGTTTTTGGGAAAATGTAGACTTCCACTGGAATGAAACGTATTAGTCCAATACTCTCACTGTCATGTAAACATTGTGTATACATGGTGTTATTTCTAGTGATGGTAAACCACAGTGCACATGGTTGAGTGCTAACGACATGTTTTAGTAGCTATGCTCCCACATGTATATGCAGGTCATTACTGCAGTGATAAAAATTCCCATCATATTGAGACCACATATGTATGTAGGTGATCTGTGCAGTGACAAGAACTCAGCAATTTGCGCTGACAAATTTGTACATAATTAGGTCAGATTACTGCAGTGATGTTACCCAGTGCTTTTGCCACCACTTGTCTGCAGGATAACCCCCTTAAAACCAAAGATTTGTACTTTCTGTTGCCCTGTCAGTTTCGTGTTTTCATTGATACTTGTACATTTGAGTTAAGTCTGAACCTCGCAAAAACTCCAAACCCAAACTTTTCCTAGCAGGCATCTGCTTTATTTTTTTTTTCTTTTCTTCACAAATATTATATAACTGGAGATATAATATGGAAAAATTATTTGACGTTTGTTTATATTATCCTTGTTAAGGTTGAACAGAAACATGTACAAGCTGTTCCGTACAGCTGTCCTAGAATAAATAAATCATTCACCCTGGGGTTCTATTTCACAAATGCAAAACTAAGTTTGGATTTAAATTTGGCATCTCAAAATTGGTTAACTCGTACAACCGTTTGTTGAAAGAGGAAAAGATTTTTAAATGTGAACTAAATCCCTTGTTAGTCAGTTATTACATTCATGGGGAAGTGTTAACCTTATATGGGACATATAACACTTAAGGTAATGGGAGGTAATTAGGTTTGATTCAAGGAAGGGGAGAGCAGGTACATTTCCCTGGACCAAGAGCTTCTCCGTGGCATCAAAGGAACCTCCCTCAAGAGGATAGCACATCTAAGGTAGGTTGTAAGAGAAAAGTAAATTTTCCCCGGGGTTCTTGAACTAAGGAATTGGTACTTTTTCTCTTTCCTTTGATTGAACCTGATTGCCATCTATTCAGACAGCTGTGTGCCCCTTTTGGGTGTACATTAATAATACTATTCCTCAGATTGTTTTGATCCCTATGGGTTTAGCATTTCCTCAAATATACATTATTATTATTATAATCAAATAGAAGCGCTAAACCACAGGGGTTATACAGCATCCTCAAATATACAGTGGACCCTCGCTATTCGAATACTCCAAAACTCGCCCTTTTATGTAAGTTTATTATTGTAAGAGCTTTTATAAGTGTATTTTTGGGGGTCTGAAATGGACTAACCTAATTTACATCATTCCTTATGGGAGTAAATTCGTTTGGTAACAGCATTCTGGAATGAGGGCGAGTTTTGGAGTGTTCGAATAGCGAGGGTCCACTGTATGTCTCAGCCTTGGAACTCAAGTTTCAATCAATATACAGTTGTTTAACACGGTTTTGTTGGGGCACATTTTGGTTATAGCACTATTGAAGAATTGCGGTATATTTTTGTTTAACACTTCGTAAAATTAAGAACACTGTTAAGTTTGCGGGATTATTATTATAATAAAAAAAGGACCAGTTTGTGGGAGGGGAAAAAATTTGGAGTGCATGGTCACATTGAGTGTGTAGGATGATCCTCTGCTAGGAGCTTGCTGTGTTTGTTTAGATACGTATTTTAATTGCCATATCTTGAATCTGCCAAGCAATCATGGCACCCAGTTGGCATACAAGTGTTGCTGAAAGTGGGAAGAAAAGGTTTAAGTCTTAAAATTAACGAAGAAAATAGATAGTATTAGACAAGAGATAGCCTGTGGCCATAATGAGGTGTCACTTAGTACACAAAAAGAATGATGTAAATATGAGTGTGTGATGACTGTCTGATTTACTAACTGACTGATTGACTTACTGACTCGACTGACTGACTTGACTAACTGACTTGACTCGACTGACTGACTTGACTAACTGACTTGACTAACTGAAAGTTCGACTTTTTCACTGAAGAGGACCCTGAAATGGTGTCTAGAGCAGCTGATGCCTTACCCTCAGTTGTATAATGTACTGCAGGGTAAAATAGAACAGAAATCCATTACAGAATTTATGCACACTCCAGTACAACCATCGACTTGAGTACCAGAACCTATACCATCCACCTCAGCTCAGTAGGGCCACAGCATAACTTCTCCACAATCATCCACAAATACCAGCACCCACAATTTAAGGTAAGAAATACTATTATTTCTGTTGTATTTGTAATCTTAAGCAGTAAAAACATCATCACGACAATGAACTACAATTACATATTCACTTTTATTTTTGTAAGATCTGTTTGGTCTAAAAAAAAGTTTTGGCTTTTTGGGGGCTCCAAGGAACATAACCCTATATTTCCCATAAGTACTTCAGTTTGTCTAACACTGTTTTACCTAACACGGCATTTTCAGTGTTAAACGACAGTCTACTGTATTTGAATTATTACATTCATACAACCAATAAGGGTCATGTAGTGCCTGGGGAAATGGGAGGTATTTAGGTTCAATCCAGGGAAGGTGAAATGATATGAGAGAAATTTCTGTTAAGAAATTAAAGAATTTAATTATTACCTTTATTACATTTGCTGTTTAAAGAAATATTTTTATTGTATACTGTTCATACCACTTCAATAAATACCTTTTTCTTGTATAAGGAGGACTGTTTGCAGAAGCAGTCATCAGTCTGGACACTGGATAAATTGTATAAAATACTGAAATACAAAAATGATATGAAGTATTTGGATATTTAGGAATTCTTAGCACAATGTTTCAATAAAATATCCTAATACCATGCATGTCTTGTTTTGAAAAACTGGATACTGTCATTAAAACAATCATTTGTGTATGCTGATTTTGAATAAAATTGGAATTGACACCTAGGTGGGATAATATAATCTATAGTGCTAAACCCATCTTAAGTGGGATAAATTTAAAAATGTAGTGCTAGTGTGTGCAGAAGAAGTTTGTGGGTATACAAGGGTGAGTGCAGGTGGGAAGAGGAGTTTCATATTTGGTAGTACAATACTAGCAGGTTATAATAAAAAAGAAGAGCTAAACCCACGAGGGTCATACAGCACAGCAGGGCAGGGGGTAGTACAAGATCATAGAATAGCACTTAAGGTAATGGGAGGTAATTAGGTTTGATTCAAGGAAGGGGAGAGGATAACAGATGAGTTAGAAAGGACTGTGAGGAGTGCTAAAGGAAGGATTATCAAAGTTTGTGTAATAAATCAGTTGATATCAAAGAGGGAGTCTTTGTCGAAGGTGGGGCCTGTCAGCTAGGAGGGAAATATAAAGCAAGGGTGTTAAGAGTGGTGACGACAACAGAGGAAAATTCTGTGTGCTCGTTGATAGACAGGGCAGTTCAACAGAATATTGGAAATTTAAATTGGAGAACTGTGGTTCCACTGTACAGTACTAGCAGGTAAAACCTTTACTTGAATAATGTTTTTTTTTCACAGTTGAGCCTTTTCATGTCATGCAGACTTAAAATGCTCATTAACACACCTTCCTGTGAAGTTTAGTGCTTAAGTCAGGTTCCTGGATCAAGTCTCAGTGTTGAGAGCATGAACCTCACCTGGCCACATGCAGGTCTCTTGCCATGTAGGATGAACTGGGCTAGGGGTTTAGTGATATTGAAGGTGACTGATTTTGTTCTAAAGTGTTTCAATGACTACTTCCAAGGATCTTAATTAGCTCTTTGGTAATGAGTTAACTGCCACTCCAATTCAAGTGTTCATGTTTTTCACAGTGAATAACAGTGTGACAGCAACACCATGAAATCTTGGTAAAGGGGATGTCTTCCCAAACTATTGCTAACAATTGTACCATGACCTTCCACTAGTGGATCCCATTCATCTGACATTATTTGCTGCTACTCACTTCTAACTCAGGTGGTGTGAACCCACTGGGGTCACAATACCTGGGACAGACACCTGCCATAGATAAGGGAGGTACTAACTTCCCTTTCTTAATACTTCAACATGTGTCCCAGAAAAGATTAAAAAACTCTACCTCATATGAAAGAGGATTAATGGTTGGTTTGTATTCTTCTGGATAACTTTTAAAAAGCTCTCATGAGCAAAGTATTGTCAATTAAAGGCTTGGTTTAGCCTTTTGCCTTTGAAATTGTATTCTCAACATCAGGGTTATAATCTGGTGGGGGTTGCTAGAGTAACAGGCAAACAGTTGTGAAGGCCTACACAGTGAAAAAGTGAAACTACTGGAGCCAAGAGAGGCAAATGCTACAAATGCATGGCATTCCATGTGGACCCCCAGACCCTTGTGCAGAAACAATTTCATGCTACAAAACTATGTAATGTGGGAATGAGACATGTGCACAATTAAGATATTCACTGAATGAAAAGTGCTGCCACTTCGTTGTATCAAGCCATACGTATTAACCCTTTCGGGGTCAGTGCCATACTAGTACGCGTAAATTCTAGTGGCCTCAAATTAAGCGGGAAACGGCTGGTAGGCCTACATATGAAGGAATGGGTCTGTGTGGTCAGTGTGTGCAGTATAAAAAAAATCCTGCAGCACACACTGCATGAGAAAAAAAAAACTCTGACCGTATTTTTCGTTTAAAACAGCGACTTTGCAGTCTATTTCCGTATGGTATTTATTGATGTATTCTCGTTTTCTTGGTCACATTTGATAGAATGGAAGATATATTACAGAAATAGATGATTTTGATTGGTTTTATGATGACAAGTACCTTGAAATTGAGCTCAAAGTAGTGAAAATGTTTGATTTTTGCAGATGTTCAAGAGTAAACAAATCACGCCACGTGTCCAATATACGTCAACTGGTGAGTCTAATATTCTTTCACAAGTGCAATGATATTATTTATACCGTTTTTACAATGATGCAGTTGTATACATAACAGTAAATCTTCTATTTTTTGTGAGAATAAAAATTCAAAATGGAAAGCAAAAGTAATGTAAGAGGGGCCTGGAGACATGACTAATGAACAGAGAAGATGTTATTTTAGTGCCAGGAATGCCAGTCTTGTTTATTCTAGACCCCATTTTGAAATTGGCATTGTTTGAAATTTGTGTGAAATTGGCCAAATTGCCAATTTCTGACCACTTTCTTGGGTAGTTGAAATTGGTAAATGGGCAGTTTCTTGTACTCAATCGATAGAAGAAATGGAGTTCTAGTGAAATAGCTATGATTTTAGTAGACTGGAACATTGGAATTGGCCAAAAATAGGGCTCAAAGTGGGCGAAATCGCCAATGTGTAAATATCGTCGAGACCGATAACTTCGCGAGAGCATAATTCCGTAAGTTTTCCATCAAATTTCATGTTTTCGGTGTTATGATCGGAAAAAGATTCATAAGAAAATTTTTTTCCAAAAAATTTTAGACCCTGAGAAAGTTTGGGAGAGGGCCTAATAGAGTAATTAGGTTCAATTCAGGTCACTAGTCAGAAACAAATGGGCAGGGCTTGAAACTGAGAAGACCCTGCCTATCACGGGCCAATTGGCCCATTGCAGTATACAGTGGACCCCCGAGTATCGTAAAAACTTCATTCCAGAAGCCTGCTCAAGTGCCATTACCGAACGAATTTACTCCCTTAAGAAAAAATGTCAAGTAGGTTAGTCCATTTCAGACCCCCAAAAATACACTTACAAAAGCACTTACAATATTATACTTACATAATTGTACGATTTCCGGGGTATACGTAACTCGGGGGTCCACTGTATATCCATTATGATGTCTTGTTATGGTTGGGCAAAATCAATTTGGCTATAGATACTGAGTTTTGTGTGATTGTTAGAAATTGAAATAATCTACACTGCTAGGCATCAGTCACAGAAAATCACTCCTCGAGATGTGGCCTTGTGTGCTACTATGATGTGCATTCATACAAGTTTCAGGCATTCCTATGTTCCTTAACAGATTGGTGTATGGTCTTGTTTCCTATGCATACCTTGTTACACCCTGCTTTGGGATCCTATACACTAGCAACAATTTCTGCTGAGCTGACTGGTTAGTCTAAATCACGTCCTTGAGGGTGGCCTCTGAAACTATGTAGTTATTATTGTACCACCGTTTTACTTGGAGCATTGTAGCGCAAGACTAATAGTGTGATAGAATAAGTAATAGAGAAATGGTATGGTGAGATTGACAAGATGTGGAAAAATACACTTGTGTACAGTTCAGGACATTTATTATAGGAAATGTTTTGCCTCGAGTGGCTTCTTCAGTCCTAATACAGAGTAACTTAAGAAAAGAGTATATATAGTGCCAATAGTCAGGTGGAAGGTCGCATAGGTAGTAGTAGTGGTAGTGGTGTTGGTACAAATGTGGCGAGATGGGTTGGGCTTGAGAAGGACCTGTCAACATCATGTTACAGCGGTCTCCAGAATGGGTATATATGGTTGATTAACAATTTGGATATTGTGTCACTTCTGGACTTTTGATGCATAGTGTTACTGACAGCAATTAGGGCAGCCTCTATACACTTTTGCCATCTTAAATCTTCATTAATGAATATTCTAGCCCCACTGAATTTCATGGTGTCCAACATCATCCCTGTGTTGAACATGCATTTCTAGTCATCACAGTTGCAAGCATTTTTATGTTCCCTGATGCTATTATCCAGAGATCTAGCTGTTTTCCCTACATACACACTGCCATACCCCCCACATTGTATAGTGGGGGGTGTGACAAAATCTACTGTAAACCTACCTACAAGAATTATCTTCTCTCACCATGACACCAGAACTAAAGGAGGGGTAGTTACAGGCTTCTTTCTGAGAGCTTACATAATTTCCAGTCCACAGTTCCTTAAGGAACTGCGGACTGGAAGAATGCACATACATCGCACATTTTTTCAGTTCGCTCCACTTCCCCTGCATATGTGACTGCAGGAAACGTGTGACATACATCCTCAAGAAGACTAACACCAATCCAGTTTAAGGAAAGCCTCCAAGTTACATCATTTTACCCGACAGTGAAACTAACGTTTCTAAAATTCTGGACAGAAAACTCTTGATAAAATATCCACCAGCTCCTCAACTACTATTAGAAACTTAGTGCAAAAACACAAGAATGACTGGCACAGGAATATACACTATACCATGTTGGGAGTGTGACAAAGAATATGTGGGGGAAACAGTCAGATCTCTGGATATTAGGATCAGGGAACACAGGAACACTTGCAACCATAATAACCATAGAAATGCATGTGTCCAACACGGAGGATGTTGGATATCTTGTGAAATTCAGTTAGGCTAGAATAGTCATTAAGGAAGGAGATTTAAGACTGCAAAAGTGTATAGAGGCTGCCCTAATTGCTGTCAGTAACACTACCCATCAAAAGTCCAGAAGTTACACAATATCCAAATTGCTAATCAACCGTATATTACCCATTCTGGAGACTGCTGTAACATGATGACAGGTCCTTGTCAAACACAACCCATCTTGCCACAATTGTACTACGTACTACTACTACCACCACCACCACTATTGCTACTACCTATGTGAGGTTCCACCTGACTCCTGCCACTATATATACTCTTTCTTTGTTATTCTGTAACAAAGAAGCCACTTGTGATAAAAGGTTTCCTTTAATAAATGTCCTGAACTGTACATGTCTTTTTCCACAATAAGTAATAGGCATGGAGGGAAGAGTTATATTTACTGTAGGAATGGGTACACCAGTAAGAGTGAGAGAATGTGACTGCCAACATGTGCTGCATCTATCCAGTGTGCAAAACAGCATACACTGCACTGAGCTCTAGTCTGAACCAGGTCCACTAGATGGCACCACAGTTGAAAGGTGCAAAATATGAAGGCCTGACTGGACTGGCACTCCTATGACTGCTTGTGAGTGTTAAGAGTGCATCTCCAGTATTTTAGCCAAATCAATTTTGCCCAACCAAAACACTGCAATCTAGGTGACATGAATGCAAATGCACTGTAGTAACTAGCCCATGTTAGGTAGTCTTCTCAATTTACACATGACCCATCACAAATACAGCATTTTAAGCTGTCTCTGTATTATAATTTATAGTCACAAGTGGCAAATTGTTTCCTTCAAGAAATGTCTTGCTTGTGCATGTGTCTTATTTCCAAAATCTCTTAGTATTAACATTCCTGTACTTTTACAAAATTATGCAATATGCATAATTTTTGTACATCAACTTTCTGCATGATCTGCTGATAACTTGTTTAGCTAGCAAAATATTGGGGCAAAGTCCCTGAACCCATTATGTGCTTCTAATCTTTTGATTAATTGCCCACAGGATGGGTAGGAGGTGCATAATAAATTATCAATCTAATTACCATACTGCAACATGTAAATTGATTAACCTATGTCCTTTGTGTAAATGCTTCAATACCTTTGAAAACAATGTATTATCTTCCAATGCCCTGCCAAAATATAATGAAACAAAAGAAATCTCAAAAAAAGTTATAAGAGCTTTAAGTATATAGCTACAGTGAACCCTCTTACAACGTGCAGGTTATGGTCCTGCAAACCAGCGTGACAGGTAAAATAGCTTGTGTGAAGTACAGACGTGTGGAAAAAAATAGGGTTACATCCCTGACACTTCAAAATAACTTTTTTTCTTACTCTTGTACTAGGTAAAAGCTTGCTACAGTGTAACTGCATTACATTCTTGTAATAAAACAATCAATTTAAGTGTTTAACCTGGTACATTCTTCTGATTTCTTGAAATGGAAGGGGTGTGATGTGGGCCTACTGGGTTGAGGTTCTTAATAATAAAAAAATAATTATTTCTGCAAGTACATGTTAAGGTATACAGGCCTAGCTGACATCAATGACATACTACTAGTACGTATACAGAAAGCCCCTTGTTATGCAGAGCATTTCAGGAAAATTAGGTCAGTTTTGCTCCCAGGATGTGACCCACACCAGTCGATTAACACACAGGTACTTATTTTACTGATAGGTGAACAGAGACAGCAGGCGTCTTAATTAAGGAAACACATCCTAATGTTTCCGTCCATACTGGGGATCGAACCCCAAACCTCGCTGAATGCACTAGCAATCGAGCTACAGTTGTCAGTAGTGGCTGGTTGTATTGAAGTGCTAATGTATTCTGTAAAGCATTCGTGGCTTGTTTCATTATCCCACTTAAGAACATTCTAGGGGTGTCAATAGGGTTTGTTTTTTACTGAAAAAAGTCTGCAACTTTACCAGTAACATGTAATTGCTTGCACAACTGTAGTGCTGTTTATTTTTTCTTTCTTCCTCTTCTGCTAACTGCCTGTGTTAATTGGGAATGGAGAGGCTACAGCGATTCTTGCACAGTTGGTTCTTAGTCATCTAACGGTTAATCCCTCAAACATTCCTTCAAAGCTGTCTCCCTGCCAGAGCCACAATTTCCTGAACCTGACTTCACTGATGAAAAAAAAAAAAAGAGATTATTCAACACATGCTATAAATAATCCCATCCTACATTCATAATTGATAAAGGCATTTCGTCCCAGAGCTTGGTTGGAAGCGCACTCAGCTCATATGCTGAGTGTCCGTAGTTCAATCCCCAGCATGGGCAGAAACATTTGGCATGTTTCCTTACACCTGCTTCCTCTATTCACATAGCAGTAAGAAGGTATATGGTTGTTAGTGAACTGTTGTGGGTCACATCCTAGGGGTGGTAGTATACTTTAGATAGGACTGGGATTTTAAATGAGCTGAGGCAGGATAAGATTTCTTACTGTAAAACTGTTCTGTGTACAGTGGACCCCCGAGTTTCGTAAAAACTTCACTCCTGAAGTCTGCCCAAGTGCCATTACCGAACGAATTTACTCCCTTAAGGAAAAATTTCACGTAGGTTAGTCTATTTCAGACCCCCAAAAATACACTTCCACAAGAACTTACAAAATTATACTTACATAATTGCACGATTTCCGGGGTATTCGTTAACCGAGGGTCCACTGTATATAAAAGACACCTGTAATGTTAAATTTATGGCAGAACTCTGTAGCACCAGGCTCAAAACTTTTGTCTATTGCCATGATTTTTTTTTAATTACCTTGTGTGTGTAGTGGAGCTTAAATGTCTCCTTGATCCAGTGGCTGTATCAAAGATAATTATTGGGTGGTAAAATTACAAGGGTTGTTTCTCCATGGGGAAGTGGAATAGAATTCTTCCTCCGTAAGCCATGCGTGTCGTAAGAGGTGACTAAAATGCCGGGAGCAAGGGGCTAGTAACCCCTTCTCCTGTATATATTACTAAATGTAAAAGGAGAAACTTTCGTTTTTCCTTTTGGGCCACCCTGCCTCGGTGGGAAATGGCCGACGTGTTGAAAGAAGAAGAAAAGAAAATTACAATCTTTACATCTAGGTCTACGGACTGCAAGAATTCTTGAGGAGAATGCAAGGTTCTTTTCAAGGTCCAGCCTCACTGCAGGAATAAAATACTTGAACCATTCCACAGACAGGGACTTATCCATGTTACCCTGTTGTACCACCAAATACTGTAATGGGCAAGCAGGTTTTGCCTACTTTTAAACACAGAAATAAGTACTATAGGTTTGCACTTTAAATCATCCTTTACCTTTGATGAGTTTCAAGAGTTTCCCTACCTCCAGAGCCAAGCCCAGCCCTGGTCCACCAGGCTGTTACTGCTGTCAGCCTACTGGCCCACATCCATCACAGCCTAGTTGGTCTGGTACTTTGTGAAGATACTTGTCCAGTGTCCTCCTGAAGACTTACACTTGACCTTGAAGTGTTCCGATATCTTCTGTTACGACGTTGAATAATCTGGGACTACGGATGTTGATACAGATTTGGAACCAGGCCCTCAAGTACTCTGTAAGTATATATTATCATGCATTCCTCTCTGCTCTGCTCCAGCATGCACATATTTACCACCTTGAGATGTTCCCAGCAATTTAAGTATTTAATTGGATCTATGTGGGCCTTAAGTGATCTTTATCTGTTCTAGCTCTGAATGGAGCTGTCAGCAATGAACAATACGTACTCTAAACTAGAGAGCAAATGCAATTTGAATAGTGTCATCACTGGCACTATTTTCCTTGTTTTGAAAGTTTCATTATCCACCCCCTCATTTTCTTGGCTGTCATGACATTTGCCTTAGTGTTCTTTAAAAGATCAGCCAACATTAATACTCCCAGGTCTTTTCAAGTGTTATTCCTTTCCATTTGAAGATCCCCTTGGGTTTTGTATACGGTGTCCCTTTTGAGTTAATCTAAGCAGCTGGAATTTTTTTTTTAAACTCATCGGCTGTCTCCCACTGAGGTAGGCTGAGTCAAAAAAGAAAACCACTATCACCACATTCACACACAATCAGTAATAATAATATAATAATATCTTTATTTACTACAAGTACATGTACACTACAAGGTATATAGGTCTAGCCGACATCAATGACATACTACTATACAGAAAGCCCCTTGTTATGCTGAGCATTTCGGGCAAATTAGGTCAGTTTTGTCCCAGGATGTGACCCACACCAGTTGACTAACACCCAGGTACCCATTTTATACTGATGGGTGAACAGGGACAACAGGTGTCTTATGGATCACGTCCCTAATGTTTTCCAGCCGTACTGGAGGAGATTTGAACCCCAGACCTCAGTGTGTGAGCTGAGTGCACTAGAGGTGCTCAGATACGATAGTTTAGATGTCACTCCAAACAGCTAATATCCCAAACCCCTCCTTTAAAGTGCAGGTATTATAATTTCCACCTCCAGGACTCAAGTCTGGTTAACCAGTTTCCCTGAATCCCTTCACAAAATATTACCCTTTTCACACTCCAACAGCTCGTCAGGACCCATAAACCATTCATCTCCATTCACTTCTATCTAACATGCTCACACGTGCCTGCTGCATGTCCAAGCCCCTTGCACACAAAACCTTTTACCCCCTCCCTCCATTCTTTCCTAGGATGACCCCTACCCCTCCTCCCCTCCACTACAGATTTAAACACCCTCCAAGTCATCCTATTTTGCTCCAACCTCTCTAAATGACCAAACCACCTCTAGCAGCCCCTCTTCATCCCTCTGAATAATACTTTTAGTAACTCCACACCTCCTAATTTCCACACCATGAATTCTCTACATAATAGTATTTACACCACACATTGCCCTTAGACACTACATCTCCACTGCCTCTAGCCTCCTCCTTGCTGCAGCACTTACAACCCATGATTTACACCCATATAAGTGTTGGTACTGCTATACTCTCAAACATTTCCTTCTTTGTCTCCACAGATACCTCAATGCACCACTCACCTTTTAACTTTCGTCAATTCTATGGTTAACCTTGTCCTTCATAAACACATCTGCTGACAAGTCTACTCCCAAAGATTTGAACACATTCACTTCTTACATACTCCATTAAATGCCACATTATTTTCCACTGTCCACTTGTATCTTCCTGCAGTTTTTGTGTCTTTTCCAAGCTGACAGTATTTGGTGTCATCAGCAAATGAAAGAAAACTGAAGGGTGTTTTTACCTCTTTATGAGGGCACAAAACAGTAGAGGAGCCAGGAAGTTGTGCCTCCACAAAACACTACTTCTTAGGCTTAACTGCTCAACTTGGGCAGAAAGGAAAAATTCCATCAAGTGTACTACCCAGATGTTTTTTTCACAACTACAGAAACCTACGGTGGGTAGTTCCAAAATGTTTCACGTTAGCCAATTATTTTATGGTTTATTTCACACAAGATTATTTTGTTGCACTTTTAATCATTATGTAGCCAAATCACTCAATGTGAAGTTACATTGTAAGAGGGTTTACTGTATACAGAAAATTAAATATTTATTATTATACAAAGATTGTCATTTACAATGCATATTTTTTTGCTTTATCCTGAATATTTGAGACTATTCCAAATAAAATTGAAATTCAAAAATTTAAATTAAGGGAATACAGAATAAATATATTATAATGCATATTTACATGCAATATTATACAGTATATTGTAAGGATCTTCATACATATACTTTAAAACATCCAATATATCTATATGAACTATACAGTATATGTAATTTTTTTTTAATGGCATTATGAAAATGTGCAAGAAGTTAAAAACAGCAAGAGGTGGAATGGGCATCAGTGATTAAAAATTACAGACATTACCTGTCAAGCAGAAAAATAAAGTCAAGACACCTAGCTAAACATTAAAGTTTGGCTACTTCTAATAACTGCTACCATGGTGTGATGAGGCATGCTTTAGTAGTCATCCAGTCTAACAGCATTTACTTCAGTAACAAAACTGTATTTTCTGAAAAAAAAAAAAAGTTAACTCCTGCTTCATAAAATGCATAAACATACTATACATATGACAATTTATTAATAATGCCTAATAACAATGTATTTCTGTAAATGCATCATAGCAACACATTTAGTAAATTATGAACAATTAAAAAGAAATGTAACAAACTAAATATAACCAGAGTGCCACCACCAGGCCTCTTAGTTGACCTCAACTAAGAAATTCGGATTAATTTTAAGATTCCTAAGGGGTTAAAAAAAAAATACATAAAAGTTTTAAGACTGTTTACAGCACAAGTTTAATCATAAAACCATGTTCTTTGACTGCCTCTTACACTAAATACATTTTCTTTGTATTTCAAAAGATAACATTTTACTGTTTTACATTTATTGAGTTAACTATTTTCCAAATTGAATAAGGTATTACTTGCAGTGAAAAGTACTGCAAATATATTTGATAAACTCAGTTTGAAAATCAAATTGCAGTGTCACAACTGCCCTCTGCATCTTAGCTTTAATGAACTTTACTAATTACCATTACTGACTTCAGTAAATTCTGAGGAGGTAGACCTCCAGTTCCATTGTTCATTCAATGCGACACCCAGACTGAGAGACTAGAATTCTCGTAAGACAATCACAATTGTGCCAAAGCCTTGCAAAAGAATTTATACAAGCAGCTATGTGCTGTAAATACTATCTTGTAATCATTAGCAATGCTATACAGCCCTTTAGGATTTAGAGCTTAACTTGATTATTACAATACATATAATGAAATAGAATGACGGTTATTTGAATACATAAATACAAATTAATGTTTCAATACATTAATAATTTAAACAAATACTGAAAGGCATTTAATTTTTTTTTGATAATTTAGCATTATTACCCTGGTTGCACAAATCACTTGCTTACTATACAAGGGTATTAATTTTGGATAGCCTTAAAGATGGCACTAGGAGGGTGTTGAAATAAATGAGAACTGAAGTACATTAGACAGAAATGATAATTATAAAAACTTAAATGAAGAAGTAAAGCAAAATTATGGTGTAATAAAATACAAATAACCGAGTTACTGATATTAAAATGTTTTAAATGGAAAATTAATGACAATGTCCTTTAATAGTAAATGACACTCATTAATAATTAAAATTACATAATTTATTATTTAAATCCTATGAAGTAATCAAAGAAAGCAGGGTGAATTACTCATCTGTATTTTAATATTATTCTTGTCTTGTGTAAATTTAAACTTCCTCAATATGTACACCCAATAAGCTTGTTTTATTGACTCACTATGAGGTTTTTTCATCATTCCCAAGTCATACTGATAGAGCATATCACATCTGCAAGTCTGAGTCTATGATTACAAATAGTTCAATGAACATTCAATGGAGAACATTCAGGTCAAAAATTATAGACCCAAGTTAAATTTCCAGAAAGAGGGGAAATATTCTTACACCTGCTGCACATGTTCACTTTGCAGCAAATAGGTATAGTGGAACCTCGGTTTTCATGATTAATCAGTTCTAAAATGTCTGACGAAAACCGAATAGTACAAAAACTGAAGCAATATTTCCTATAAGAAATAATGTAAATCCAATTAATCTGTTCCAGACACCCACCCCTGTGGTTTAGCGCTTCTATTTGATTATAATAATAATAATGTTCCAAACACCCAAAAATATTAACAAAAAATACATTTTATAGAGAATAACTATAATTTTACATACAGAAAACAATGAGAAATAAATATAAATGACTAATGAAATGGATAAATGAACATTTAACATCACCTTTACTTTTATTGAAGACTCTTGTTGGAGTATGGAAGACGGCGAGGAGGGGAGAGGGAGGAGGAGAGGTTATTGTTTGAAAGGGGAATCCCCTTCCGTAATAACTTCGGGTATCAAGGCCCTATCCGGGGTTACTTCCCTTCTTTGTCTTTTACTGGCACTAGGATCAGCTTGAGAGTCACTGTACCCCTGTCGCACAAAAAATCTGTTCAGAGAGGTCTGTTTTTGGCGTCTCTAATATTTTCCTAAAATGGGACAAGGCATTGTCATTGAACATGTTGCAGACATGGCTTGCAACAGCTTTGTTAGGGTGATATTTCTCCACAAAACTTTGGAACTCACTCCACTTTGCACACATGTCCTTAATCACTGAAGAATGCACATTCTCCCATCTCTCTTCCTCCTCCTCTGAAGCAATTTCCTCAGCTGCGGCCCCACGGTGGCTTATATAGCAGTCGCACTCAATAAACAAGCACAAAAAAATGGATTATTACGAAATGTTTCAGATGATCATGCAGGGAGATGCTCGCTCAACAAGAAACAAAGACAGACTGAGTTATGAACGCATGGGATGCTTTGTGTGGGCGCTTGAGTAGCAGTCACGTGGACGCGTTTGGTATGGACCATTTTCAATTCTATGAAAACCGAGCAGATGTACAAAAACTTGGACAAAATTTTGACGAAAAAAGTTGTCAAAAACCGAATCCTACGAAAACTGAGGTTCCACTGTACAGGTACTTAGGAGTTGCCAGCTTGGGTCACATCCCAGGGATATAACACTCATTGACACTTATAATGACTAGCTTTTCTTGATAAATATGTACAACTTACTGTAGATTCCATTTTCTCGGTTTCTGTAGATGAGAAGGAAAATGCGGGCGAGGAGCAAGACCGCTGCTACTACTATGGTGGTGGTGATCAAGGCTGATACTTCGGTGCTCACTATGTCCTTTTGTTCCATGTAGATTCCGATAATTGCCCACAGCAGCACTGTGAGCAGACATTTACTTGTAATATATTAACACTTGGTTGTGTGTATGGTATGTATAATACACTTGAGATGGGACTATACCAAATTTTTTGCCAATATCCGTTACTTAATTTTTAGCTAATATCAGTACCATCAAAAGTAGCTGATACCTACTGATAATCTGGCACACCCATATAATAAATCTTTAAAACTACATATAATTTTTTCAAAACTTTATATTGTACATAAATATAACATCTGAAAAACCCATAGCATATACATTTTGGGCAACGTAATACTGAAAAGATTTCATAGCTGTGGAGTTCTCTAAGGTTATGAGTCTAGCACAGGGTGGTATTAAAAAATCTTAAGAAAACATAAAAAACCTTATTATTACAGATACACAAAGTTTCATTCACTTTAATAAAAAAAAGTTCTATCATTTTCTCTTAGTCTTTTTTATTTCTACACTGGTACATGTCAGCTATTGCCACAGTTTCACATTCTAGCACATGGTATTGACAGGGGCAGGGTGAGCCAATTTCAACTATGCCTTTTTCTTGGTTTAAATAAGTTTTTGTTAGCTTATATTATGGTGTCACCAGATGATTTTAATGAATTATAGTAGATCTCCACCACAAACTAAAAACTGTCACACTATTAAATTTTTAATTGAAGCTATGTACATCTTTAAGTTATGTACCCAAACAAAAAATTAATTTCTTGCATATTAAATTTATACATTCCTTTCATCTCTAAGTGTGGCGTCTTATTTTTCTTTTATCTTTATTTAACAGTTACGTAACTTCTTGTTTGTGTACAAAAAACAATTTTGTACTATCATTAATAATAATAATTTGTTAATTCAATAGAAATTATTGCTAAATCATCCTTAATGTAATGTTAATTCTTAATAGCATATTAAAAACCAATAAAAAAGGCTAAAAACACTTGTTTTGGTAAGTTAATATTAAAATTACTATATTACAGAAAGAAGAACTTACCTATATAGTGGGTAAGAAAAGGGTTGGCAAACAACGTGAAAACGGTGTTTTCAAGTACAAACCAAACAATGAAGCCAACCACAAGGAAGGAAAGTGCACAAAGGCAAACACCATTACCATCCAGTTTGAGCTACGCCACATGAAAAAGAATAAATCCAGTATATACTAGATGCATAAAATATTTAAGTAATAACTTAAATGAGAAAAAATTAATGTGATGAATACTAAGACTCATTATTTGCTACGGTTTTCAAGTTTTCTATAAGCCATTTCTAGTTTTAGGTTAAAACTGTTATACTTTGACAATTAATATATCTTGCTCCTGTAGATAATATATACATACTGTATAAAGATGCTTTATGGTATCAACAGTACATGTGTAATTCTTTAATTGAAAATGTTAATATACAAATTAATGAAAAAGTTAATTACTGTATGTATAATTCCATATGCAATAAAACTAACACAGTGGTGGATAAAAAAGGTAAACCTTAATTTATACAGACTGGGATACGTATTAGCATGGTCAAATAAAAATCAAAAAGTTTATTTCTTTGCAAAGGTTACAATGTGTTTTTACATTTCATAATTTGATTGGTACAAAGAAAGTCACTATCATGCCTAAGCATTTCAGGCAGACTTAACCTAATACTTAAAGATAATTTAAGTCTAGACAGGTGAAGGGTGGTAGAATACAAATATTCAATACAGTGGACCCCCGGTTTACGTAATGCTCCAAACTCGAACAATTATGTAAGTGTATTTTTGTAAGTGTATATTTGGGGGTCTAAAAGGACTAATCTAATTTACATTATTCCTTATGGGAACAAATTCGTTTGGTAATGGCACTTGAACAGCATTCTGGAATGAATTATGGCCATTAACCGGGGGTCCACTGTATTTTACGCTATTATTAATATGAGGTAGTACAATTTATGATACATACATTTTTAAGTTTGTAATAATGGCTTAATAGTTAAGGGATAATAAAATATTTGGGAGAGTTGCTTCAAATTTAGTTAGAGATTAGCATAGTGTGGGTATGGTTGTTACCGAGAGATAAGATGATTTTTGAGTGCATTTTTTTTTTTCAACAAGTCTGCCGTCTCCCACCGAGGCAGGGTGACCCAAAAAGAAAGAAAATACCCAAAAAGAAAATACTTTCATCATCATTCAACACTTTCACCTCACTCATAGATATAGTATATAGTAGTAAATTGATTTGTGGGCAGGTGACCTTTTGCTGTTTTGGGCAAAAAGTTCCAGATCTTCAGGCCCTTTATGTGCATTGCATTTTTGCATAGTGCGAGACGGACACGAGGGATGTCAAAAAGTGTTTTGTGCCTCATGTTATGCCAGTGTGTTCTGTTGATGCTGTCTAGAAGTTTGAGTGGAGGGTTGATATTAGAGTTTAATGTCCTGTTTATATAGTAGGCACAATAATAAGTGTGTATATTTTGTATATTAAGTAAGTTCAAGCTCTTGAAGAGTGGTGGGGTGTGTTGTCTGGCACAGGAGTTTGTGATCATTCGCACAGCAGCTTTTTGTTGGGTTATTAAAGGCTTAACCCTTTGACTGTCGGAGGCCCCATTCTGAAACTGTCATTCTATGTCGGAAAATTTTGGAAAAAAAAATAAATTATTTTTTCTTATGAAATGATAGAGAATCTTTTCCCGATTGTAAGGACACCAAAAGTATGAAATTTGATTAAAAACTTACGGAATTACGCTCTCGCAAAGTTAGCGATGTCGGTGATATATACGCATCTGCGATTTCGCCGACTTTGAGCCCTATTTTAGGCCAATTCCATTGGGACAGTCGACCAAACTCATAGCTATTTCTTTAGAACTCTATTTGTTCTATCGATTGAGTACAAGAAATCACCAATTTACCGATTTCAACTACCCAATAAAGTGGTCAGAAAATGGCAATTTCGCCAATTTCATGCAAAATAAAAAAGATGTCAATTTCAAAATAGGGTCCAGAATAAACAATGCAGACATCCCTAGCACTAAAATAAGATGTTATCTGTTCATTAGTCATGTCTTTAGGCCCCTCTTACATTACTCTTGCTTTCTATTTTGATTTTTTATTCATACAAAAAATAGAAGATTTATTGTTATGCAGACTATTGCATTATTGTAAAAACTGTATAAATAATATCTGTGCACTTGTGAAAGAATATTAGACTCACCAGGTGATGTGTATTGGACGCATGGTGTGATTTGTTTACTTTTGAACATTAGCAAAATCGAACATTTCCGCTACTTTGAGCTCAATTTCAAGATCGTTTACATCATGAAACTAATCAAAATCATCTCTATTCCTGTAATATGTTTCCCATTCTATCAAATGAGACCATGAAAAGAGAATACAACCATAAATACTATACAAAAACACACCTCAAAGACGGCGTTTTAATTAAAAAAACGGTCGAGTTTTTTTCTCTCATTATGTACTGCTTGCTGCAGGATTTTTTATACTGCGCACACTGACCACACAGACCCATTCTCTCACATGTGGGCCTACCAGCTTTCTCCTGCTTGATTTGAGGCCGCTAGAATTTAGGCGTATAAATACGTCCGAAACATTGGCTCGTAAGACGTAAATATACGTCCGAAACAGTCAAAGGGTTAAGGTGATTGGCCATTGTAGATCCCCAAGCACAAATAAGGTAAGGGTAAATTAGAGTGTGATATAAAGTAAGGAGTTCCATTTGGGGTACATAGTATTGTATCTTGGAAAGGATGCCTACTGTTTTGGAAACTTTCTTAGTTATATGCTGGATGTGGGTCTGAAATTAAAGATTACAGTCAAGGTGGATGCCTAGAAATTTGCCCTCAGTGTGTCTTGTAATGGGTGAACCATATATTGATATGTTTAATTGGATATTTAATGCTCTGTTTCCAAAAAGCATGAAGTAGGTTTTGTCTATATTGAGAGTGAGTTTGTTGGTCGTCATCCAGTTTGATATTTTATATGGCTCTGTTTACAGTGTTACTAAGTATAGCCGGGTTTGGGTGGGAGAAGATTTAAGTGGTTTCATCTGTGAATTGAAATGGTTTAAGGAGTTACGATGCATTTGGGAGGTCATTGATGTAAATAAGAGTAGAGGACCTAGGACACTTCCTTGTGGCACTCCAAAATCTACAGGCTGAGTATTGGAGGTATGAGTAGGATTTTTTTGGGGAGGCTGGTGGGAAAGGAATGGTGAGGGCAGGGAAATTTACTAGCTATTTCTAAAATGTAACCCCTGTGGTTTAGCACTTCTATTTGATTATAATAATAATTTCTAAAATGTGAGCAATGTGAAAAACTTTTAAGAGGTAGTGAATGCAAGTGGGACGATGTGAAATCTGTTCCACTACATGTGCATTCCCATCTAAGCAAGGTCAAAGCCACCGATTCATCCTTATAAGTGTAGAGGAGTAAAGTGCTACCACTTAATTTCTGAGGAAAAGCCTGGGGCAGTAATGAATGGTTTTAGCCCCCCACTTGGGGAAAAAAAAAAACTGCAACAGCAATCTAAACCTCTGGACCAAGTGTAGACAGGAGCTTGGACTCCAGAAAACTAAGGGAACTCTTGAAGGCTCAAGGAACTCCACACAGTACCTCTCAGTGCGGTCAGTGATGTTTGACCCACAGAAGTTTAGTTCTTGTCTTCTAATATAATAATTTTGTGTGGTATAACATCTGAAGAGGAAGTAAGGGGGTTGATATATGTAGTGATTAATCAATCCTCTTGTGAAATAAGGGTTTTTGTTTTATTTACAAAGTATAAGAACTGTTTGGTTATTCAGCACTAACCCTTTCACTCACTCACAGTCTACGTCAATAGAATCAATGTTGCAGATGTAGATTATGTGTAAATCAGTGCCCTCAAATATGTTGTGAGTAGCAAATTTTGACCTAGACATGAGAGAATGGGTCTGTGTGGTATACCTGGAGTATACCTGGAGAGAGTTCTGGGGGTCAATGCCCCTGCAGCCCGGTCTGTGACCAGGCCTCATGGTGGATCAGGGCCTGATCACCCAGGCTGTTACTGTTGGCCACAAGCAACCCAATTTACGAACCACAGCCCAGCTGATCAGGTACTGACTTTAGGTGCCTGCTTGAAAAGGTGATGACCAGTCATCAGTCAAGATAAAACTAAAAATCAGTGTTACAATTGTTTGTCCCTGGATTTCTCTACACATACAATGTACACTGAAAAAAAAAAATGCTACTGATAAGAAATAAATAGATAAGGTTTGGAAACTACACAATATTCTCGTACTCAATAAATTCACTTACTTCATACTTGTAGAAAATTGACTGATTAATGGTAGAAGCAAAGGTGGTCCAAGTGCTATACAATAACAA
Source organism: Cherax destructor (assembly GCA_009830355.1). Classification (NCBI taxonomy): domain Eukaryota; kingdom Metazoa; phylum Arthropoda; class Malacostraca; order Decapoda; family Parastacidae; genus Cherax; species Cherax destructor. The sequence goes on along the minus strand of WNWK01000872.1, from coordinate 192,176 downwards.
GCCATTGATCACCAAAATCCCACACCAAAAATTAAATTTAGATTTTGTATAGAGACTTGCAGCATCTTTTGCAAAACTGTAAAGGAAAGAAGGATGTTATGAGGCTTTGTTTTTTAATTATAATCATTGCCGCACAAACATATGTACAAGTGTGTGTATACTATATACAGACAGTAGCATGCAGTTCCTTACATGCTTTTCTAAACTCACCTACAAGCACTTAAGGATAATGCAATGCCATTAGTGATTACAATGAGCACTAGGATAATGGCTGATGCTGTAACATTGATGTCATCCCAGGCAAAGAGCCATCCCACATTAAGGTTGAGATTGATGATCAACACTAGAATCAATGAGCTGGGCACAGCACCTCCCAGCTTCCATACCTTCACCTCACACACTTTTAGAAACAGCAGTGCAATGGCTGTAATAAAAAAAATGAAAGGGCTAATAATTAAGACGTGATTAACTTCACATATTAAAAACATATTTACATTTTTCTTTATTTAAAACACACCATTTGTTATTCAGTACTTCAAATATGTTTAGTTTTGAATATTATGATATTTTTACTCATTAACAAACTGCTGTCATAACCAATTTACACTAAAGTACATAAATCATAACCACAAAGCAAGTAAAGGTATCTAAAATATTTTTTTATATTCTGCAACATATCCATAATTTGTCTCCATGGGGAAGTGGAACAGAATTCTTCCTCCGTAAGCCACGCGTGTCGTAAGAAGCGACTAAAATGCCAGGAGCAAGGGGCTAGTAACCCCTTCTCCTGAATATACATATTACTAAATGTAAAAGGAGAAACTTTCGTTTTTCCTTTTGGGCCACCCTGCCTCGGTGGGAAACGGCCGACGTGTTGAAAGAAGAAAGATCCATAATTTGTCATTGGCTGAAAGTATCAACAAATTTGACAAAATGGAAATATTCCCACTATTTATGCCAAGAGAGAGAGTACTAGGTTTCTGATCAGGCTATGCCACTCAGATCCTGCCACCACATTAAGGTGACCCAGCATCAGGGGGCATAATTAAACTGCAGGAGTTAACACATCAGTGTCCTCTATCTCCTTGAATCAAATCTGATCACCTTCCATTCTCCAGGTGCTGTATGACCTTTACAGGTTTAGCATTAACCAAATGAATGAATGTAATAATATATAAGGGCAATCCAAGAAGAATATATTCACCATTATGAACGTAATGCAAAGATTTATCAGCCTACCCCTGGTTCTGCTGTATAACCCCTGAGGTTTAGCGCTTCTATTTGATTATAATAATAATACCCCTGGTTCTAATATTCAGAAAGGCCAGTGTTATAAATTTGTAGTGTCTTCATACCTTTACCCAAGTTTGGAATTGGTTATGCCATCTTAGTTTACCCTGCCTGTACTGCTATAGCTACGGTAAGTTAACTAGTCTTATATGCTTAGGAAATTAAAGGTAATACTGTACTGTATACAGTAGATGCTGGATTTAATGGACCTTGATTTAACGAACTTCAGAAATAAGGACAACTAAATTAATAGAAGGGGCAGAGCTTGGAGTAAATTTTAATTCATTGCAGAGCAGAGAAACTGTTCTCCAAAGATGCAGTCAATACTTGAACTATTATAAATAATTCACGAAGGCTAGTTACTTAACTAAGCCTTGTCAGTTTTATAAACAAAAACATTGTTATATTTTTATCTTCAATTTCTTCCGACTTGTCAACAACTTTAATTGTAATTTCAGCAACAAATCAAAAGAAATTATATCAGTTAAACTTCAATAACTGAAATGCAAGCTGTGGATTTTTTCTAAACACACCAAATAATGTCAAAACTAAAAGAATTTAATGAATCCAAATTTGCAAATCTGATATTAACCTAGTTAAGTATGTATTGTCATATTTCTTCAGTGCTCCTTGCAACCTGTAGTACTAGGGAAAGGATAACTAGGAGTACACTGTGCTTTGTGCCAAAATTTCAGTGATGATTACAAATATTCTTGAGAGTAGATTCCAGCATTACACTGTTTCTCACAGCATTAGGAAAAGTCAGGTTAATATAATTTAAATGAATTACGTATGGAAGTGTAAATATTTTACCCTGCAAAAAAGTGCATGACGACATGGCAAATCTAACGTAGGAATCTTAGTGTGTAGTAGGGCCTCCATATGAAAGGATTTCAATACCTAAAAACTATTACTTTCTGCTTAAAATCTCACCCCTATACTTGAGTATTACTAATAATAAATAATAATTTAGAATGTACAGTATACCCATATTTGTAAGAACCAAATAAAAGAAAACTATTACAAGGAAAGCATATAGCAACTGTGGCCAATAGAAAGAAGTGTATAGTTCATTATTTTACCATATATGGCTATCAGGATCAGAGACACATAAATGGCAGCCCAAATACTGAAAGTATATCCAGCAGGTGTGATGCAGATGAAGAGCTTGTCTGAGACATAACCAGTTGAGTGTTTGAAGGGAACTGTTGAGAAAAATAGATTTGTAATTAATGATATATTACCATATTTATTTTTATGATACAGTACTACATACTGCACATACATTATGCAAATATGATCTGTAGTTTAAATTGAGCTCATTACCTTTGTAACTTATCACGATTGTGACCAGCTCTACCTGGAGCTCATTACCTTAGAAACTTGGTCATAATTGTGACCAGATCTAGTTCATTACCGCTGTAACTTGTTCAGCTATCAAAACTTTGGAGTCCAGTCCCTGAACCCATTATGTACCTCTGTAATCTTTTGACTACCGCCCACAGGATGGGTATGGGGTGCATAATAAAGATATTAAACTAACTAGTTTAAATTTAAATTAACAAAAAAATTATCTAAATTTTTTATACAGTACTACATATAGTTTGAGCATATTCTCTATTGTTAAATATTTTGTAAAAGTGGAACAAGATTCACAAGGTACTTATGAGGGCTTTCAGTGCCTTTGACAAAACTTTTACAAAAATAGACACTTAACACTTTCAAGACAAGAATACAAAAATAAAAACATTAAATAGAACAAAAGTAAACATACCTGAAGTATACCTGGAGAGGGTTTCAGGGGTCAACTCCCCCATGGCCCGGTCTGTGACCAGGCCTCATGGTGGATCGGGGCTTGATCAACCGAGATGTGTTACAAAAGACGCGATATCTATTAGAAATAGACATCTCCAGTGAACACTAGAAAGGATTGCCCTTCTAGCATCCAGCCTGTTACTGGGTTTTTGCAACAAGTAGTCGGTCACTGGCCGCAGATAAACTGACGTACGAACCACAGCCCAGCTGATCAGGTACTGACTTTAGGTGTCTGTCCAGAGCCTTCTTGAAGACAGCCAGGGGTCTATTGGTAATCCTCCTCATGTATGCTGGGAGACAGCTGAACAGTCTTGGACCCCTAACACTTATTGTGTTATCTCTTATCATGCCAGTGACACCCCTGCTTTTCATTGGGGGGATGTTACATCACCTACCGAGTCTTTTGTTTTAGTAGGGAGTGATTTTCATGTTCAAATTTGGTACTAATCCCTCTAGGATTTTTCCAAGTGTATATACAAACAAAACAAACAAACAAATTTTATTTCATTGCAGATTGCAGATTACATGTATCTCTCCGGCCTGCATTTCAGGCAATTCACGTCGAGGAACTTCAATAGTTCCCAGTAATTTAGGTGTTTTATTGTACTTATGTGTGCCATGAAGGTTCTCTGTACATTTTCTAGGTCAGCAATTTCACCTGCCTTGAAAGGCACTTTTAGTGTACAGCAATATTCCAGCCTAGATAGAACAAGCGATCTTAAGAGTGTCATCATAGGCTTGTCATCTCTAGTTTTGAAGGTTCTCATTACCCATTCTGTCATTTTTCTAGCAGATGTGATAGATACATTGTTGTGATCTTTGAAAGTGAGATCCTCTGACATTATCACTCCTAGGTCCTTTACATTAGTTTCTTACTCTATTGTGTGGTTGGAATTTGTTTTATACTCCGATATAGTTTTAATTTCCTCACGTTTTCCATATCGGAGTAAATGAAATTTCTCTTCACTGAACTTCATATTGTTTATCTGCATTATTTAAAAAGTTTATGACCCGTAAAATTTCACTGAGGTTCCTACAGGTACCCTGGTAATTATGAAAACCGTGACCGGGGCGCCAAAAAAAAAAAAAAAAAGCTGAAGCAGTGAGTAAGAACTTAATTCCTTTATCAGCAGTATGCTAAAATCACCCACGAGGGGCAGAGCACCTGGAGTATACCTGGAGAGGGTTCCGGGGGTCAACGCCCCCGCGGCCCGGTCTGTGACCAGGCCTCATGGTGGATCGGGGCCTGATCAATCAGGCTGTTACAGTTGGCCACACGCAAACCAACATATGAACCACAGCCCAGCTGGTTAGGTACTGACTTTAGGTGCTTGTCCAGTGCCTGTTTGAAGACAGCCAGGGGTCTATTAGACAGCAAGTCACTAAAGTCTGGAGTTTTGAGAGAGACTTACTGTGGGTTCGAACCCCTCCCGTGGTATGGTAAGTCACTATAGTTTTATGTATAGTTATAGGTTAACAAAAATTTTCAAACGCTATAAAGTATATGTTATCTGGTCATTTTGCTGAGCAGGAAATAAAGCATTTACGAAAGTTTACCAATTGTTTTATTGGACTTCAAATTCTCAATTTTGAGAGAAGCCTCTGCCTTCCCCCCCTTTCCCCCAGGGGGCCCCCAAAGCAGTACTGTTCCGCCTTGTAAAATTTCTCTTGGATGTCCTGCATTCCGGGTATATTTCACCATAGCCGAGCAATGGAAATGTACCTAAATTTATCAACCAATAGCTTAAAAAAAATCTATTCAAAACTGCAAGTTTAATCAGTTGCTACCTCTCCATCTGTAACCTAAACTAAACATTAATCCAAACCACTATTAATATAAACCGTTTATTGTTATCTTAACCACAGATCAGAAAATATTCTCTTTGAATTATCACAACTTTAAAGGCCATATCATAATCCTTATCTAAATACCAGTATTAGCATTCTGTACTGTTGAAATCTGCCCAAAATACTTTACATACAGTAATTCCTCAGAACACAAACCTATTCAACTGCCTCCCAGTATACATAAGGGGGATTACCAATAGACCCCTGGCTGTCTTGAAGAAGGCACTGGACAGGGATCTAGTCAGTACTTGACCAATCGGGCTGTGGTTCGTACGTCAGTTTGCGTGCAGCCAGCAGTAACAGCCTGGTTGATCAGACCCTGGTCCACCATGAGGCCTGGTCTCAGACCGAGCCGCGGGGGCGTTGACCCCCAAAACCCTCTACAGGTAAACTCCTGGTAATCCCAGAGCTGTACGTTTTTAAATAAAACAGTAATAAGTAAAAATAATAAATTAATAATAATAATATAGACCCCATTATCCTCCATCCATAACGAACTTATAAAAAAAAATATATATTTTCTGTTACTTTGTTAATTACTTACAAAAGCCAGGGCCAGCAAGTGCATTAAGGACCACAGTGTAGATGACTGTTGCAACTAGTAAGATAGTCAGCACTACTCGACTCCTCGTCCCCCATGCTGCACCATACTGAGAACAGTAAACCAAGTTATTAACTATAATACCGTGCATTAAATGATATGGTAATATTTATATACTGTACACACTGCACTTTTATTATTATGTATCCCTCCTACATCTGTGATGGATGCATTCCATGAAGAACTCGTAGATAAGATACGAAACTTTATACTGTATGTCACAATGGGAAAATAGGGTGTGCATCCTGGATCCATATGCTCATTGCATTTGTTTGAATATTTTTAAGGTATTTTGGGTCCGTTCTAATATATGTATAGGTTATATAAGAATTAAGAAAACAAAAACTAGCTGAGAAACATCAGTCACAATGCAGCAACCTACTTTACATCTCACCAGTAGCAACTGACTACTTTCAAAAAAAAAAAAAAAAAATACCAACTGGCCTTATGTTCCATCAATAACCGTATGGTCAGCAAAGGTTTTCAAAACCTAGTTGAACATTTTTAAAAGTGAAGAATTAAGACTTCTTTGGCCTGCGATATGCATCATTCTTACCAATTCATATTACAAAATGCAGCACAATTACAATTGCGGCCTTTACAGTTATCACAAAATATAACTTTTATACTACTGTGTGTGTGACCAGATCTGCCCGAGTTCATTACCTTGTAACTTGGTCATGATTGTGACCAGATCTACCTGGAGTTCATTACCTTTGTAACTTGCTCAGCTATCAAAACTTTGGGGCCCAGTCCCTGGACCCATTATGTACCTCTGTAATCCTTTGACTACCGCCCACAGGATGGGTATGGGCTGCATAATAAAGATATTAAACTAACTGTCTGAACGAAGGCCCTCCTCCCTCCACTTGCCAGTATACAGTGAGAAACCAGAGTTAAAACCCAAGATTTTATAGTCATCATAAATTTATCTTGGACACTTTTTATGGAGTTATTTTTCCATGTGAAGTCAAGAGAACTATTACTCCATAAACTTTAATACTGTACCTTACCATGAAATATAAACAATATCTCTTACACAAAACAATGTTAAATTATCCTAACCAGAACATTAATATATTTCCAAATACACATAAGAAAGGCAAGCCTGTATGTGTGTGTATGTGTGTGTGTATATATGTATGTGTATATGTATATGTGTGTGTGTGTGACCCAACAATTAAAATTTGCACCAATAACTCATTACAGTTGTGGCTGGGTGTAGACTAATAGATTGCTCATTGCTTTATAATTTGTTCATGAGTGCAACCATGTACAGACGTAAGTAAATTAACTTACATGATTCATTACCTTGTAACTAGTGAATTAATTACCATTGTACCTTGTTCAGCTATCAAAACTTTGGGGCCCAGTCTCTGGACCCTATATATACCTCTGTAATCTGCAAAATACCTTTGTAACTTGTCATGATTGTGACCATCTGAGTTCATTACCTTTGTAACTTGCTCAGCTATCAAAATTTGAGGTCCAGTCCCTGGACCCATTATGTACCTCTGTAATCTTTTGACTACCGCCCACAGGATGGGTATGGGGTGCATAATAAAGATATCAAACTAACTGAACGAGTATTCATTTAGTTCTGGCTCGTTGAGCCCGCAAGATGTAAGGAGCTCAAGAGTACGTTTTTGTTTAGTGGGTATTGACAAATTACAATCTGAATTATTATCGGATTAATTTTTGCCCAAGGGGTTATAAACATGACGAGCTTATGTTCTTAAATCTAATAAAGTTCTACCATGATTACTACTTAATAATACCAATATTTTCAATACAAATATCTCATCTCACCCTGATGCGAATGAGTGTTTCGGGACTGGAAGGTACTGAGGTCTGATCTTACGAAGGGTACTACACTGTACTTTAGTTACTAACAAACTGCTGTTGCCCCAGTTCCTTAACTGACTCTCGTCTTTGTATTCTACTGACGGCTTCCCACAGCATGGGGAGGTCTGCATTTATATGATGTACCTGCATTGTACACTATCAATCTTCCGTTCACAGGGGAGACTGATCTAACGGGAGGTACTCTCCCGTTGTATCAACCTAATCATACCCCATTCCCCAGGCATTGAACACCCCCAACACGTTTAATACTTCTCACTGAATTAAATAATGATGTACCGGATCAAACTTTTATGAAATTACCACTAACCTTGTTGTATTCTCTATCTTCTAAATGTGTTGCTGAAACAACTTAATCCTTTACTTCATTACTATTGTAACTTGCTTAGTTAACATTGACGTGGTGATAAGTGTTCTGTACAGCTGAAGGGTTCTGGGTTTGATCTCCCAGGCAAAGCTAGATAAATGGTTTAGCTGGGCAAGTCATCTCAGACCTACCGCCCTTTCTTTCTTATCAGTAAAAATAAGTGCCCGTGTCGGTCGACTCCTGTGGGTCACATTCTTGGGGAAAACTGGCATTGCCCATGTGTAATGCATCGCAGACCTACTTTAAGAAAACGTCAATCCAGCTGGAAGTCAAACCTTGGGCAAAATGCCAACATGTAAGAAACCTAAAAAAAAAAAAGACTTGCCGGAAATATTCAAGTATTGGTTAAAAGGTTTAAGTGCAATGCTATTTGTTAAAAAAAATTAATTTACCCATTTTTGTCTCTGGGGTGCATAATTAAACTATCGAAAATTACAAACATCATAGTAGCTATATTAGAAATACGTGGAATCAAGACATGCTTTTGTTATTAGGATTCGATTCTATCTGCAGGTCATTTTTAATAGTATTGAGGTCGTGACTACTGCCAACCCTCACAAATTATCATTGACGAATCAGTACATTATCACACGGCGTATATAAAAGGGTCAACAACCGCAAACATTATATTCAGGGGGCAGCGCTAAAACCGTAAGGCATTCAGGTTCAATCAAAGGAAGGGGAAGGTAGATCCAATTCCTTGAATCAAGAACCCCTTTTTCACGACGGCAACCTTCCCTACTGGAAGAGAGCAAGCTTGACTATAAAATACAAAAACAGATTTGAGTACAACTCAAGCATGAGAGGCAAGCAATGAGTGCGGGCAAGATATAAAATGAGTGCAGGCAAGATATAAAATGAGTTTGGGCAAGATATAAAATGAGTTTGGGCAAGATATAAAATGAGTGCAGGCAAGATATAAAATGAGTGCAGGCAAGATATAAAATGAGTGCAGGCAAGATATAAAATGAGTGCAGGCAAGATATAAAATGAGTGCGGAAGATATAAAATGAGTGCAGGCAAGCTATAAAATGTATAGGCAAGATATAAAATGAGTATGGGCAAGATATAAAATGAGTGCAGGCAAGAATAAAATGAGTGCAGGCAAGATATAAAATGAGTGCAGGCAAGATATAAAATGAGATGCGGGCAAGATATAAAATGAGTATGGCAAGATATAAAATATGAGTGCGGGCAAGATATAAAAGAGTGAGTGCGGGCAAGATATAAAATGGGAGTGCGGGCAAGATATAAAATGAGTGAGTTGATTTGGCAAGATATAAAATGAGTTTGGGCAAGATATAAAATGAGTGGGCAAGATATAAAATGAGTGCAGGCAAGATATAAAATGAGTGCAGGCAAGATATAAAATGAGTGCAGGCAAGATATAAAATGAGTGCAGGCAAGATATAAAATGAGTGCAGGCAAGATATAAAATGAGTGCAGGCAAGATATAAAATGAGTGAGTGCGGGCAAGATATAAAATGAGTGAGTGCGGGCAAGATATAAAATGAGTGCAGGCAAGATATAAAATGAGTGCAGGCAAGATATAAAATGAGTGCAGGCAAGATATAAAATGAGTGCAGGCAAGATATAAAATGAGTGAGGCAAGATATAAAATGAGTGAGTGCGGGCAAGATATAAAATAGTAGTGCGGCAAGATATAAAATGAGTGAGTGCGGGCAAGATATAAAATGAGTGAGTGCGGGCAAGATATAAAATGAGTGAGTGCGGGCAAGATATAAAATGAGTGAGTGCGGGCAAGATATAAAATGAGTGAGTGCGGGCAAGATATAAAATGAGTGAGTGCGGGCAAGATATAAAATGAGTGAGTGCGGGCAAGATATAAAATGAGTGCGGGCAAGATATAAAATGAGTGAGTGCGGGCAAGATATAAAATGAGTGAGTGCAAGATATAAAATGAGTGAGTGCGGGCAAGATATAAAATGAGTGAGTGCGGGAAAGATATAAAATGAGTGAGTGCGGGCAAGATATAAAATGAGTGAGTGCGGGAAAGATATAAAATGAGTGAGTGCGGGCAAGATATAAAATTAATATGAGCAAGACGTAAAAAAAAAACCATTTTTCGGAAACAGCTCTGATTTAATTTGTATTCTGGCTAGATTTTCGAATTAATGAGAAATGCGCACGATTCATGCTGTACGAATTATATCAGAAATAGAAAATGAGGAACTAGAATAGTCATCCATGCGAAAAATTTAGATTACTTCATCAATATACTGTACATGAACAATTTGCGGGGTGGAGGGAAGGAGGGGTGGGGGAAGTCGTCCCTGGAAAGGTTCGGAGGAGGGCGGACATCCAACAAGCTTGTGTGAGTGTATACCTTTGATATACCTTTGAAGAGTTTCGAGAGTATCTACTCTCTGAGCCCAGCCATGGGCCAGGCTCGTCTGGTGCTTGCCTGGTCAACCAGGCTGTTGCTGCTGAAGGCCCGCTGCCCCACATATCCATCACAGCCTGGTTGATCTGGCACCTGGTGAAGATATTTGTCCAGTTTCCTCTTGAAGCCTTCTACACTGGTTCCAGCCGTGTTTCGGATATCTTCTGGTAAGATGTTGAATAGTCTGGGACCCCGGATGTTAATACAGTGCTCCCGTATTGTCCCCACCGCACCCCTGCTCCTCACTGGGTTTATTTTACACTTTCTCCCATATCTCTCACTCCAGTATGTTGTTATGGCAGTGTGTTAGGTTTTTTATAATTTGAAGTGCTGTTGGAGTGTGAGTACGGTATTATTATTATAATCAAAAGAAGCGCTAAACCACAAGGGTCATACAGTGTGAGTACGGTAACATTATGAGTCCTGGAGAAGTGCATTCCCTGCTCCCTGAAGGACGGGTACGGATGTTGCAGTTGAAAGGGACATGTGAACTGTCAACACGCTTATGGTAAAACTGACTGTATAATTGACTGTTTACCTGTTTCGGATTACCCTACCTTGGTAAGAGACGGCCGACGTGGATAAAAATAAAAAAAAATGCACTTTATTGGTTGGTTTACTAGTTTTAAAACTTATGGATTACACCGTGGGTCAGTAAAAATAGATATTAAATAATATCTCTGTATATACAGAGGGAGGGGGTTCGAAAAGAATAGTCTATGTCAAAGTGAGAATATCTAGATAGAGAAGCCAGAGACGGGATGCACATCAATAACAAGAAGTAGAACAGTTTTATATTATTCGATAAAAATGTTTAGTAAGTACAGGGAACAGAAGAGCCTATAGTAACACCAAAAGTTTGAGATTAGAAGTTATCATGGAAAGAAGAGTTATAATCCACATCAAAGACGAATAGGATAAACACACATTAATAGAAATAAGATGAAAAAAAATCAAGAGACACATTAGCAGGAATACAATAAAGCATTCATTGGTCATTTCTCTGAAAAAAGTTGGATCAAAAGGAAAACTGATAGAAACTATCAAAATTGTATCTTATACATCAGGGGGATTACCAACAAACTCCTGGCTGTCTTCAAGCAGGCACTGGACAGGCACCTAAAGTCGGTACTTGACCAGCCAGGCTGTGGTTAGTACGTTGGACTGCGTGCGGCCAGCAGTAACAGCCTGGTTGATCAGGCTCTGATCCAACATGAGGCCTGGTCACAGACCGGGCCGCAAGGGTGTTGACCCCTGGAACTTTCCAGGTATACGCCAGGTATACGTGGGATGTGGCCATACAAACACTTATTTAATGTGCTGTACTACAGGAAAAAAAATAGGAGCCAAGGAAGAAAATATTCAGTAAGCTAGGAGGCACGGGGAAAGAAAATGAGAGAAAAGAGAAACAAAGATAAAAAGAGAAAGAGAGCTGGCATCTAAGGAAACACTGGCGTGAGGAAGACCACCAGAGTTGAGTTTTACGGAGCCCATATAAGAGAGGAAGGAAATAACGCAGAAGCGTTTGACAAGATCAAAGTTTGAAGTGGGGAGGCATGGTTAGTGTGTTTGATTCGAGTCTTATTATTTATAATAACTAGAACAAACTGGTTACTCAGCACTTTATATATAAAAAGTTGCTGACATTAGCATTATGCTCCTGACATTACCAATTAGCTGTATTCTACAAATTATATCCTAAATTCGATAAGTCAAACCGCAAATAAAATTACAAAAGCCAACACAATGCGGTAACATTTTGGTATTTAGGTTTGATTCCAGGAAAAGGTGAGATTAAATTGGTTCCAGTTTCTCAAATCAAGAGCTCTTTACTATCACCTTGGCCTACCCTTGATGGGTAGTTTGTATTACTATTATTATAATCCAAACTAAGCGCTAAACCCACAAGGGTCAGGGGTCGGGTAGTTTGTAGTTTTAAAATGATCTTGATGCTATCAAAAGAGTTGACGAGAGTATAGGATTAAGAACCAGATAGCAAGAATTCGCATCATTTCTAAATACTTAATCCTCTCGATTGAAAAAAATCTTACAGATCTAAGAGATCATTGCCATTTGATAACGAATAGGGAGGAGGAGATTCATAAAATATATCCGAACAAATGCAAGGATAAGAGCACCACGAATGGTACCGTGATCAGGAATACTATTACCTGAACGAGCCTATTGTTTTCATGGGGCAGCTCTAACCTCGATCACAAGAGCACATAGGGAGTGAGAGGTAATCAGGTTTGATCTAAGGAAAAGTAGGGTGGCATCAATTCCTTGGATCAAGAGTAGTTTACCGGTATCAGGGTATCACATCCTCTGTGAAAGGTGACTTAAGATCATAGAACGTTTTCTAAAATTCTCTCAGGATGCCTTTGATAGACGCTGTCTTGCTCACGCTTTATACACATTTATCTCAAAGTCTCTTCTTAGTTTCATAGATACTCGCCTCTCCACACGCTGTCAAATGATGTAAAAAAAGAAAAAAAGAAAACTGTAATGTGTTAGGTGACAAAACACAAGAGAGATTGAGACACTGTCCTTGAGTCCTATTATAAAAACAATCGCTAAACCCGGATGGGTCTCTCTTCACTTAACACTGTCGATAATTTTATATTTACACAAATTCAAAGGTGTAAAAAAAAAAAATGGTGACTAACCTTTATGTCCCGTTTCTTACTGTCTTCATCTTAATTTCTGACTTTCACCTCGTTATTTCTCTCTCTCAAAATAATTAGAGGAATTGACAAGGTGGATAGGGTTAGAAAGTTTCAGAGGTGGGACACAGCAACAAGGGGTCACAACTGGAAGTTGAAATGTCATCCGAGTTACAGGGATGTTAGAAGCATTTCTTCAGTCATAGAACTATCAGAAAGTGGAACAATCTGGAGAGTGATGTATTGGAGTCAGGATCCATAAATAGCTTTAAGAAGAGATATGATAAAGCTCATAGAGCAGGGAGAGTGGACCTAGAAGCGACCAGCGAGGAGGGAGGCCAGGAACTGTGATTCGACCCTGCAACCACAAATAAGCGAGTACACCCACCCCACACCCAGAGAATTTTTTTTTATAGTTTAAAAATGTAATATAATTCAGTTATATACGAGTTATGTAGGTCAACTGATCACACTTACATAGGTCAATGCAATGCTGGTTGTGTAATGAACAATAGCTAGTGCAAACTGAGACACCAACTTTGAGATAAATATTATATTCAAGAGTAAGCGCTACACCCGTAGGGAGGTCATATAGCGCCTGGGGGACTGAAGGAAATCAGGTTTGATCTGAGGAGAGGGGAGCTCAAATTCCTCAGATCAAGAGGGGATCGTATATTTTGGCCTCGAACTGCGGTCCACTTCATGATAAAGGGCCTCGTTTACCAAATGGTTATTAGGGTTCAAAGCCTATCGACCAAGGTCCAGGAGCTGTGAATTTACTCATAGGTTAGTACACTAGGGTCATCTAGGACGCACGTAAATTTTTCTCCACCAGACAGGAATACTTAGTCCGTAGAATAGGGATTAAATTATTCTCTCATATATATGCCGATAGAAATACATTAGTATATATATCCTGCGAGGTAAGGTAGGTAAGGTTTGTCAGGAAACTGGGCAAGTGCTTCCTGATGCGTCTGTCATATGACAATCCACAGCTGGAGCTTTTGGTCATCTGACCGAGACCTTCCGCTAGCTTACCGGTCCACCCCTTTAAAAATTATGGAATTAATTCAATCCTGGGAGATACAGCATCTTTTAATTATTGGTTTTAAGTCTACAGATGAGCTCCTCAATTACCATTCCAGGTCAACTCCCAAGTTACGTCTGGATTCATGTATAACTTACCTCAAAATTATTTTAAACAATGTTAGTTTTGGTCAAGTTAGCTTAGTAGCTATTTAAGACAAGCTAGACTAGTTAAGCTATGCCAAATTTACAAAGTTAAACTAGTACATTGACAGGGAAGCGCTAAATCCGTATGGATCCTACAGAGCCTGTATTATTATAATCAAAACTATGAGCTAAACCCTACAGCGCCTGCAGGATGGGTGACAAGTTTGATCCCAGGGCCATAGTTACCCATTACTCTGCACAAAACTCTTACGCTTTTCAATACATACCAACCTATATAGAGTAAATCACGGAATAGGTATTTCTTGTGCGAATTTTTATTTACGAGTTACTAACGAAATGTTAAAAACATATGACTCCTGGTCATTTCGGCCATTGATTATGGTTTGTATTTACATTAATAACTTGGCAATTAGACTATTTTTTGTGCAATTGACAAGAAAACACCGAATTTTCATCTACTATTGCTGTATTTATTTCTGAACTGTTATATGTTTAAGCCACAATTAGTTAGGCAATATTAAAAAAAAAAAATAGCACTTACCAGAATGTCAATATGCATTGCACTTGTTTTACTGTGGCCAGTACGACCAGCGAACGTTTATTATTTATCGTATATTTTCCACAACAGGTCCCTCAAAACAACATAGCACGTATTTAACTGATGTAAATATTAGTAAACACAATTGATTCAGATTTCGAAGAGATGAAACCTCCTCTCACAACGACGTCTGGACAAGCACTAACCACTTGTGAGGCTGTCGCCCATGCCCCAGCATCGTGAATGACATTACTGAAGCCAAAACCGCTGATTTCGGACGCAAAATTGGAGCTGCACACAATTCATTTTTTTATAATTATTCCAAAGGTTTATGGCACAAAATACTTACACGATTATAAATGAATCAATAAAACATTGGAATAACTATGGCATATGTAAAAAATACGTAATACAGTACAATAGTGATGTTATACAAATATCTGCTCCACGTGTTCGAATCCAAGTAAGTGTCTTGGGATGAATTCCTCAAGTCACACAATAATGGTTTAGCCTATTTCCAGCAACTTAAAATATTATATGTTGTGTAATTCGATTTAACCATGATCTGAATGCTACTTATTCAGAAAAAAATGCACAGCAAACTTGTATGTTGCGTTATGTCGTTTAAATAATAAAACAACATAAAATACCATTTAAGATGTCTGTTATTATCATTACTACTATTATTATTGTATACACAATTATAGAAGTGTGTCAACATCCATGATTGACCTCTCTTAAACCATGATAAAATCAACTACAGGGTGACAGCAGTAAGACAAGAGAGAGAGGGGTGGGTAGATTGCATTTTCTTGGACTGTAAGGCGTTTGACACAGTTCCACACAAGAGATCAGTGCAAAAGCTGGAGGACCAGGCCGGGATAACAAAGAAGGCACTCCAATGGATCAGGGAATACCTGTCAGGAAGACAGCAGCGAGTCATGGTACGTGACGAGGTGTCAGAGTGGGCGCCGGTGACGAGTGGGGTTCCACAGGGGTCAGTCCTAGGACCGGTGTTGTTTCTGGTATTTGTGAACGACATGACGGAGGCATAGACTCCGAAGTGTCCCTGTTTGCAGATGATGTGAAGTTGATGAGAATTCAATCGGACGAGGACCAGGCAGAACTACAAAGGGATCTGGACAGGCTGCAAGCCTGGTCCAGCAATTGGCTCCTGGAATTCAACCCCACCAAGTGCAAAGTCATGAAGATTGGGGAAGGGCAAAGAAGACCGCAGACGGAGTACAGTCTAGGGGGCCAGAGACTACAAACCTCAATCAAGGAAAAAGATCTTGGGTTAAGTATAACACTAGGCACATCTGAGGCGCACATCAACCAAATAACTGCTGCAGCATACGGGCGCCTAGCAAACCTAAGAACAGCATTCCGACATCTTAATAAGGAATCGTTCAGGACCCTGTACACTGTGTACGTTAGGCCCATATTGGAGTATGCAGCACCAATTTGGAACCCACACCTAGCCAAGCACGTCAAGAAACTAGAGAAAGTGCAAAGATTTGCAACAAGACTAGTCCCGGAGCTAAGGGGTATGGCCTACGAGGAGAGGTTAAGGGAAATCGACCTGACTACACTGGAGGACAGGAGAGATAGGGGGGACATGATAACGACATATAAAATACTGAGAGGAATTGACAAGGTGGACAGAGACAGAATGTTCCAGAGATGGGACACAGCAACAAGGGGACACAGTTGGAAGTTGAAGACTCAGATGAATCACAGGGATGTTAGGAAATATTTCTTCAGTCACAGAGTTGTCAGGAAGTGGAATAGTTTGGGAAGCGATGTAGTGAAGGCAGGATCCATTCATAGCTATAAGAAGAGGCATGTTAAGTAAACGGACACAAATGCAACTAATGTGACATTTTATTGTGGCAACGTTTCGCTCTCCAGGAGCTTTTTCAAGCCGGAGAGCGAAACGTTGCCACAATAAAATGTCACATTAGTTGCATTTGTGTCCTTTTACTTAACATATTGTCGGTAATTCTACCAATATTATTACAAGAAGAGGCATGATAAAGCTCATGGCGCAGGGAGTGACCCAATAGAGGCCAGTGAAGAGGCGGGGCCAGGAGCTATGAATCGACCCCTGCAACCACAACTAGGTTGACGAATAAGCTGCATGTGCACCAGTTAGGTATATTTATTGTTAAAACGTTTCGCCCACACAGTAGGCTTCTTCAAATACAGAAGGACCAGTTGTAGTGAAATAAATATGATGTAATCACTGCATCAACCTTAAAAGAAAAAGTATTCGAGGCGGTCAGTCCCTCAGCCTGGAGAAGAATTCAGCTACGTTATCTGGAACGATATACCATTGTCAATATAAGCAATATAAATGAAAGGTAGAAATCCTCATCAGGAAGCAAGGTGGTTCGTGATCAACCAGGCTGTGATAGCTATGGAAAGACGTCGTACAGAAGGAAAATAAAAAAAAACAATTTTTACCTGTAAATTATTTATATTTGTTGTAATCACAAAACGATAGGCTTAAAAAATACGGTGCTTTTTACATGGACAAAGAAATGGGGTCTTTGATCAGTCAAATTTTGATTAAAAACTAGTCCCTTAACTGACTAGAATGTCGTACAAGGAAGTTTATAGGCTTTTTTTTGTGCTTGTCTAGAATTCTACTTTATACAAATGATAACATTGGACCGCTAAACTCACGACAGTACAATCACTCACTGGTTCACTAGACTCGGTACAATCACTCACTGGTTCACTAGACTCGGTACAATCACTCACTGATTCACTTGACTGTACAATTGCTTACAGGTTCACTAAACCCGGTACAATTCCTCACTGGTTCAGTAAACCCGGTAAAATCACTCATTGGTTCACTAAATTCGGTACAATCACTCAATGGATCACTAAACTCTGTATAATCACTCGCTGGATTACTAAACTCGATACAATCACTCAATAGTTCACTAAACTCGGTACACTCACTTGTTCACTAAACTCGGTACACTCACTTGTTCACTAAGCTAGGACCAATCATTCATTAGTTTTCTAAACTCAGTACAATCATGGGTTCACTTAACTCAGTCCAATCACTCACTGGTTCATTGAACTCAATACAATCACTCACTGGTTCGCTAAACTCAGTCCAATTACAATGATTCACTCGCTGATTCATTATTTATGAGAGTAAAATCACTCTGATTAACGACAGTACAATCACTTTCTGATTAATTTACAGTACAATCACTTTGGGATTCATTTACAGTACAATCACTTTCCGATTCACTAATGACAGCACAATCACCGATTCACTAATGACAGTACAATCACCGATTCACTAATGAAAACAATCACTGATTCACTAATGACAACACAGTCACACCCAGATTCACAACTGATGACAATCCGATTCGCTATTCATTAATCACTCCCTTATTCACTGCTGAGAGTACAATCACTGATTCACTAATGACAATCACTCCTTGATTCACCAAAGTTTCTATGCAATCACAATTTCTTCATACAGACAGTAAACAGATCTATCAACAAGTTCTTCCTGTCTATTGTACACTGTTGAATCTATCACCCAGTTCACAACCAGTGTAAACAGGTCTATCTATCGACCAGCTCGTCTTATCTATTATCGACATTACTACAGTCATGGGAGGAGCGCTAAACCCGTAGGGGTCATACAGCGCCTGGGGGGGAATGGGAGGCAATAGATTTTTAAAGGGGAGAAGATTAGTCCATTTTCTTGGATCAAGAGCCCCTCACCAGGGTCTATTGTACACATTTCGACCAGTCGATTTTAGTCTCTGCATATTATTCGACAACCTGTTTATTGACTCATTAACAGAAGTCGACACTGCATTAACCTGTCTACGCTAGAAGAAACAAGTGTCGACACTAAAATAAATGTCTACACTAGAAGACAAGTGTCGACACTAGAACAGACCTGCCTAGACTAAAAGAGACGTGTCGACACTTGCATAGACCTGTCTACACTAGAAGAGACGCGTCAACGCTAGAATAAACTTGTCTACACTAGTATAGGCAGTCTACACGTGTCGACACTAAATAAATCATGACAGTTATAATATATTTACCTGACCTAACTTCCTTATCTCATGCCTACACAAACAGATCTACAATCTACATTAATCTGACATAAATGATTATTGTTATTGTTTTATATATATATATATATATATATATATATATATATATATATATATATATATATATATATATATATATATATATATATATATATATATATATATATATATATATATATATATATATATATATACTATATTTATTGTGCGTTTATATCATGGAGGAGTTATGTTATTAATGAACAGTATGAACAATAAGGACAAGTCAATCAGGTCACAGAAGTATTGAACATATGAACACTGGTACTACTTAAATCTAAAAACTGGGGAAAATGATTTCCACTTAAATCTCGATAGAAGTGAACATGAATACCGGGGTCATTTATGTCTCAACAGCAATGAACAAATTGAAAACGAGTGCCACTTTAATCTCGACAGGACTGAATAAAGTGAACACCATCGTCATTTACCCTCAGCATGATTGAAGAATGTTAACAATGGGACCAATCAGATCTTGAAACAGAGCAAACTCTTCGACCACTTAAATATGAGTACCGTTCAAGTGAGCGGAATTCTCAAGCCAATCTTAGTCCCATGAATGTTATATTTTAGCCATTTCTATATTAATGGTAATAGATAGATACACTTATATATATATATATATATATATATATATATATATATATATATATATATATATATATATATATATATATATATATATATATATATATATATATATATATATATATATATATATACGTATATATATATATATATATATTTTGCAGCATTTTAGGAAATTTCAAAGCTTCCACTATTTTTTTTAACGTAAGAAGTATTAATTTGAAGTACTCAATCCTTAACATTTTACTGGACTTTTTAATTTAAATTATAAATAAGCGTTCAGCCTCGAGGGTAACACAGACAGTATTAGGCTGTGATTCGCTTTACGGAGATATATTAGATTTTCGGTGATTGTCTGAAACCTAACTCGCCATATTAATGAGGTATTCCTACATTATTATTATTATTATTATTATATTTATTAATTCGCAGAGAAACACTAAACCTGTATAGTGATAGCTCCGGTTCCTTGAATTAAGAATCCTTCATTAGATATACATTATATTCATGGAAAACAAATTGGGTATCTCTAGGTCCTAGAAAACAAGCCTCCGGTCATATTATTTCCCTGAAAAATATGCTCCCATACATCCTTTAGGTCCTGGAGTCAAGCCTGCCAGCCTCTTTAATGGAACTAGAAACTAAGCCTCCAGACCTCTAAGGTCCTGAAAACTAGCTATCTATAACTCGTTTATGGTATTGTAACATTAGTAGTATACAACACCTACAAGCTGAAGAATTAGACCCATCCTGGTAACTATTTTGTAGATGTTTCGCCAACTAGTGGCTTTATCATTGCATTACAGGGACAAAAACAATACTGAAAAGGTAGATCAGGTAAATCTCAGCCTAGCAGCAGGTGTTCTGCACCATAGTCTTGAACACCTGCTAGGTTGAGAGACTGGCACCTCATCTTCTACCTCCAGCCTTCTGTTTCTGTCCATATATTGTAATGATACAGCCACTGGTTGGCGAAAGGTCTACAAAATAGAAGATACCTTGATGTTGCATGTGTGTAATTCTTCTACTCGTTTATGGTCTTGGAAACTAAGTATTTATTCTTCTGTGGTCTTGGAAATTAATCCTCTAGATAATTATAGTATTTTGAGCCCCTGGAAGGTAATCCCATAGATCTGGGTGAACCTAGAATCAAATGCTCTATACATCTATAATTTGAAAAAAACTATCCTAATAACCTATTTGGTTTTGGAAACATCATCCAGACATCTGTTACCGTGTAATCTAATCCTTTAGGGACCTACGGAAGGCAGTTTCCAGACCTTATAAGTGGGTTCAGAAACCAATCTTTCGTACTTCATCAAGTTCAATCGTCCTCTGTGGACCAAGAAACATATATTTTAACATAATGTTTCAAGCCTTTGTAGCCAAAAGTGACGGGCTGTAGCTAGTGCTTTAAGGTGAAATAGATTACCAGTAGTAAAAAAATTGGACTTCACTTTCTATAGTTCTAAATCTGGAATTCACGACTAGTATTCCAAAATCTGGAATTAACGACCAGTATTCCAAAATCTGGAATCAACGACCAGTATTCCAAAATCTGAAATCAATGACCAGTATTCCAAAATCTGGAATTTACCAGCATTCTAAAATTTGGAATTCTCTACAAGCATTCCAAAATCGAATTCATTATCTGTAGCACAAAATTTGGTGTTCAACTTCAATAGCCTAAAATACAACACCAGTAGCCTACAATAATCTAATAAAAAATCTAAATGCTACACCATATGTAGTCAAAACCGCAAATAGCTTTAAATTATAAAAAAACTGAGCGTTAAAAGCTCAAGTCAAAACATAATTAACAATACAGCCTTCCCCGACCCCCCATCCCCCCAAATATAAATGCAGATATCTTATTTCCTTCCTGACCAAAATCTGGATGCTGACCCCATTACTTCCTAACCTGAGCATCAGCATTCATACATATTCTGTATGCTAATACTGCTAGTCAAAATCTGAACGTCAGCATCATTATTCCGAAATCTGAGCATTAGCTCCGCCTGAACGCTTAAATCCCAAATCCTAACTCTAGATATCAAACCTAAAAGCCGGGATTTTGATAAATCCACTTCCCGCAGTCCCAGAAATCTGAATATTTATTAAAATTGCTAAAAATGTGAACATTATATCAGATCAGTTATCTCAAATGTGAAAATGTTGTATCTAATAGGCTCAAAAATCTATGGATTGCAATTCTAAGAGCCTCTAAAATCTGAACAGTGGTATCACGTCAAAAACATGGAACGTTTACACTAGTAGCTTATAATCTAAACACAGCAGCGATGCCCAGCATTAGTGTGGCAAAAGGAGGTACAATACTGGTCCCAGACCCACGGTACTTCTGAGTCTCAGCAGCAAATAAACTATTGCCAGCGAGGCTGAGAGAAGGATTTGCGGTGGGTCGTGGGGTGGGCAGAGTCGGCGTGGTCCAGGTGAATCGGGTGGTTGGGGTGGTGGGTTCAGGTGGTGGTGAGGTCGTCCAAGTGGTAGTAGTGGTGGCGGTGCTGAAGGTGCCGTCCGGCCGTACGGCAGACGGTGGCCGTCCACCATTGTTGTCGTTGTTATGATGGTTGTAATTATAGTCGTTGTTATTGTGGTTGTTGGTATTGTGGTTGTTGGTATTGTGGTTTTGGTTGTTGTAGCTGTTATCAGGATTGGTAGGGCTGGTGGGCATTCCGAAGTTACCCCGGGGACAGTCTCGAGCGTTGGGCCTGCAAGACAGGGTACCAAACTTCAACTCTTGCAAGTCTAACAGATACAACAGTAAAGTTTAAAGTTAGAATCAACGTTAACAGAAGAAAATTTTAAATAAGTCAACATTAAAGTTTAAGCAAGCCAACAATGCAAAAGTTAAAACATGTCATTAGTTGTATGACACATACAAATGCCTCGGGGCCAGGAGCTATGAATCGACCCCTGCAACCACAACTAGGTGAGTACATACAAATGCCTACTATTTCTCCTCGAGCTGGGGAACGTGTGAAAACCCACGTACATCAAGTGAAGATTTTTTAACAAAAACTGGATACATTTGCACTGTGTCATATGTTGTTTTATATACAGTGTCATTTTACAAGTTAAGAACGAACCATGTTTACGTAACAACCATCTCGCAGGATTATTTTGTCGTGGGAAGTGCTAAACTCGTAGGGATCATACAAAGCATAGGACACGGGAGGAAATTAGATTTGATTCGAGGAAGGAGAGAACTCGAATTCCCTTGGCTTGGTTGGCAGCGCTCTCGCATCACACACTGAGTGTCTGTAGTTCGATCCCCGACACGGGAGGAAATGATAGGCATGTTTCTTTACACCTGCTGTCCTTATTCACCTAGCAGTAGTAAATAGGTACCTGTATGATAGTCGACTAGTGTGGGTCGCATCCTTGGGGACAAAACTGAAGGACCCCAATGGAAATAAGACAGTCCTCGAGGATGCACTAGCTTTCTTGGGTTATCCTGGGTGGCTAACCCTCCGGGTTAAAAATCCGAACAAATCTTATCTTAACCCTTCACCGGCATCAAGATACCCAAAGATCCTATTACACAGGAAACTGCTCGTTTTCTGTCTTAACAAATAGTATTGATTTTTTTAATATCGTTATTTCTACAAGTACATGTACAAGGTATACAGACATAGCTGACATCAATGACATACTACTATATAGAAAGCCGCTTGTTATGCAGAGCATTTCGGGCAAATTAGGTCAGTTTTGTCCCAGGATGCGACCCACACCAGTCGACTAACACCCATGAACAAATTTTACTGATGGAAAGCATAGATAACCGGTGTAAAGAAACTCGCCCAATGTTTCTACCCTCGCTGGGAATCGAACCCGGACACTCACCGTGTGAAGCGAGAGCTTTAGCCACCAGACCACGGGGCACCAATATATTATTACTTGGCAACTTTTATATCCAAATTAACCAAATATGATTTAACCTAACCAAAAAAACCAAAAAGACAGAGGATGGCACAGTAGGAAGGTAGACTAATCTAGAGCACTTGCATATGCAAACGTTAAAATATTTAATTTTTTCTCACTTGTATAGTATGTGGATGCTAGCACTTTATATAACTTGAGAAGATATACGCTTTTTTGTGTGAAGTCAGGTTGAAAAATATTATGACACAATAGATAAAACAGGTCAAAAGTTACAATAGAGTGAAAAACTTAAACAAAAAAGTTAAACATAAAAATTTGCAAGGCTAAAGCTTAAAAAATATCATTAAGTACAGCTAAATTTTAAATGGGTCGACAATTACATTACGAGAAACAAAAGGGGAAACAATAGTTAAATTATTAGAAATTGAGGCTGTCAAATTAAGGCAAATATACCGTTTTCGAGACGAATAGTATAATGAGATGGAGACAAGTGATGGAGACTCACACAAAGTTCTTGCATTTCTGCAGTAGGAATCCGAGTGCTCGGTCTAGCATGGACTTCATGAAGATGGAGGCAGACCCAGGGTGGCCCCCGGGCTCATCACACACCCTCGGAGTCTGGTCCAACACGCATTCCCTGAACTTATGGTGTGCGCTGTAAACATAAATAGTGGTGAGGGGTTAGTGGTGGTGGCAATGGGTTAGTAGTACTACGGGGTTAGTGGTAGTGAGGGATTAACGGTAGCAAGGGATACCCGTAGAGGTCAAACAGTACCTGGGCGGGAATGGGAGGCAAGCAAGTGTAATCCCCAAGACCTTAAACCCAATTCCGTGGATCAAGAGCCACTCACCGACATCAAGGAAGAGGGATCATATTCGTTGTAAAAATCCTAGTACAAGTTTCTTACGTCTGTTCATGTTAAATTATAAGATACTTTTTCTGTGTGAAATACTGATTTGGATCATCATAATTTTCTTGTTTAAATCTTAGTCGATTCTATTTGTTTTTATTTTTCTATCCTCTCATATCATTTATTTATTTTATTCAGGAGAAACGCTAAACCGGTAGAAGTCATAGAGCGCCAGGGTAACGGGAGGCAATCAGGTTCGATGCATGATAGGGAAGGATACGTTCAATTCCCTGGATGAAGAACCCTTCACTGGGATCAAAGTTTCCATATCTTGCAACAGACATCATTTCCAAGAGAAGAATATTACACATACCAAGTGGATTCAAGTATTATATATTGAAGATTTTTAATTTTATAGTAAATACTAGATTAAGTATTGATGTTGTGTTGCCGTCTCTTACTTGAATATCTTTTTGTGTTCCATTCATAAGAAATCCTTACTCTGAAGTATTAAGTTGAAACTTTATTATAAAAGCCTAAACAGTTTTCCAGTTTATTGCAATGATTTTTTACAGTCTTTTTTATTATAGGTTTAAGTATACGCATTTTGCAATCCCATGCTTATTTTTCTAAATTTGTCTCTCCTCCATAAATGTTCTCCTATAGAAACAAGCGGCGCATGGGATTTTGGTCGTTCCATTTTTTTATTGAATGCTAATTTTTTACAAAGCCTAGAGCATCATTTTAAGACTACTGTTTACCTAAATATTTACTGATACATTTTCATTCTCATTATATAAGGGGAGGAGGGGAGGGGTAAAGGGGATACTACGTACAACGTAATACAGAATAAACACAATTTCAACCAAATTAAAAGAATTACACATACATATATATATATATATATATATATATATATATATATATATATATATATATATATATATATATATATATATATATATATATATATATATATATATATATATATAATCGCTGAAGAACATGATAAGGATTAGCGAATACCAGCAACAATGGAAGAAAACAAAGATAGGATAATAATAAAAAAACAGTAGAACAAAGGTGAAAATATGAGAATTCAGTCTACTGAAGAACACAAAGGAAGACGAGCGAAGAACAACAACAAAAAAAGAAATTGAAGAATAAGAGGAAGAGAAGCATCTAACAATAAGGAGCAAGGAACAAATTGTGAGAAACAAAGCACAGGATTGGAGAGGAACCAAAGAACAATGAGTCAATACTCACGAAACAAAGAAGGGAAATAAACAAAAAGAAAGAAACAAAAATAAGGAACAAAGATATAGAAAACTTATAAAGCACAAAAATTAAGAGAAACCATACCACGGGTGGGGTTCGAACCCGTGGTATGGTTTGTTTGCAATCGTGTCATTACGATTTCGTGAGTCATTAAGAAAGAGAGTCAGTGATACAAGAAGAAAACGGTAAAGATGAAGAAAAGCGGAGTAAAGAGAGAACATAACAGAGTACGCAGGAAATCGCAGAGAAAAAAACAATGAGAAAAACACAGAACTAGAACAGTCGCAGAGGAGGCAAAAGAGAAAGAGGAGAACGAGGAGGCTGATGAGGAAGAGGAAAAGGAGGCAGATAAGGAAAGGGAAGGAGGTTGATGAGGAGAAAATGGAGAAAGCAGAGGAGGAGGAGGCCATTTGAGCGTGAGTGACCTATTCTCCCCGGGCTAGGCCTGCCGGAGAACAAGAGCACAGAAGAAAAAAAAGAAAAGAAACTGACCAGCACATCTGAGAGCTAGACTTCTGGAAAAGCTCAGCCAGACAGTTATGCTGCCCACCACACAGACTTGCGCTGATGTACAAACGTTTCAGAACACTAAAATGAACAAGAACACACGAATGGGAAGAACTGACCAGCACATCTGAGCATCGGTAGCTTGGAATCCCTGGACGAGGTCTGCTAGATAGTTATACTGCCCACCACACAGACTGGTGTTGATTGACACTCTCTTCAGACACGGAGCGTTGATGACGTAAGCTGTAAACACATATTAGTACAAGTACATGATGAAGAAACATTGCAGTAAGCCTATTGGTCCATGATAGGCAGGCCTAATTCACACCTACTCATATATCCGTCCATTTTATTTGCGCATCAATTTTACAGGCTTATTTCAAAACCCATAGGATACGACCCACAACAGTCGACTAACACCGAAGTACCTACTTACTGCTAAATGAACTGGGGCAGCAGAAAACATGCCCAACTTTCCCACTCGTGTCGGGAACGAACCACGGTACCTCAGCATGTGAGCTATATGACAGTTACAAAGCGGGAACTAACGTTAACTGTTTTCTCTGCCATATTCCATCATACAGAATGGGGTTCAAAATGTTGAAATCTGTCAGCCTGAGCTGGGAGACTTTAATGGGGCAATGAGGGTATCGTCAAGCATTCTATTAAGGATTCATCAACTACAGGAGGTTTGAAGGTTTTGTTTCAGCATAGCTGGAGTTGCTATCACTTCAGATTACCATCTCTGAGGGTCACCTATCACTCAAAGTTCTCGCCGCAATGACTCTACGAGCGAACCATACCACGGGTGGGGTTCGAACCCGCGGTCAGAGAGTTTGTTTCACTCATCTACAACTCTATTGTCATTCAGAAATAATATTAATACAAAGATAATAATGATAACGGTAATATAATAAAGTTATAATAATAAAGGTAATAATGAAAGAAATATAATTAAAAGGATAACAATGAAACAAGGATAAATATGATCAAGCAATAATTATGATAAATAATAATAAAAGCATAATGATAAATGGTAAATACTAAGTGGATGACAACAAAAAGAGATAATTATAGAGGGGTAATACTAATACATAATATAGGACAACTATAATACTGAGATAGATGCATAATTAGAAAAAAGTACTTGTGTTATACTAAAGATGATTCCACAGATTAACACCTCAATTTCATGAACCACTAGGGTAGAGTGTGTCCGGTAATGCTGATTGTCCACCGATTGTACACCGTACAATACAGACAAATGAAAATAACTAAAAAAATAACAAAAAAGGTAATTCAATCTACCCAGTAGATCGTAACAACAATGGACAATTCTGTAAACAAAGAATTGTGTCCGTTTTTTATGGACTTTGTCCATTGTCAGAATTTTGCCCGTTAAACCCAAAATCTGCTACATTAAGGGGTCGTTAAATCAAGGGTTTTTACCGTAGTATTTGCAACACTCTCAACGGAGAGAGAGAGAGAGAGAGAGAGAGAGAGAGAGAGAGAGAGAGAGAGAGAGAGAGAGAGAGAGAGAGAGAGAGAGAGAGACTCACAAGTGCGGTACTCCGGGTCGTCAGCACAGAGTTGGTTGGCAGACTTTATGGAGCTCTCGATGGCAAGGTTGAACTCTAGTTGCTGTGTGTGTGTGAGGTAGGTGAGGGTGTAGTCCTTCACACAGTAAGTTAGCTCATCCCACAACCTGTTGGGACATCACTAATTATATCTCTCTTAATGGTTGCACCACTGGTCAGTGATTTCATTGACTTGATAAAGCAAAATAAATTATAAAGGAAATATTACTTGAATGAGGAATATTAAGGAACACAGAATGTAAAAATAAGTTTATATGGAATGTAAGTAAAACTTCGTACGATCTACCTGCCATGTTTATAAGAACAAAAGGAATCCTGCCAGAGTGCAAAACATTTAACAGGCTTCCGTTTCATACCCATATGACAGAACAGTAGTACCTACCTGAATGGATGCTGTTTGTACCAACCTGGTTTGGGGTTAATATTTTATGTATTTTCTCATTTCTCTTATCACGATATACAGGGTGCAGAATGAGTCGCTTAGCTAAGAATTATATTTTTTTTTATTTGATAGTTTGATAGCGGTTATTTTACTACGCTGGGTACAGCAGTGAGTTGAGTAGCATGTGGTCTTAAGGTAGATACTAAAAGGCCCAAGAAGCCAGAAATCAATGCAGCTGATCAACTTAGTAGAGAAGACCCCCGGAAAATAATTGGATAATTGGGTGAGTACACACACACATTAATAATAAAAGGGTAATTTAAATTGGAAATTATAGACATGCAACCAGTACTCACTTGCAGACTCTCTCAATATCGCGGATAGTAAGTGGAAAGATGTTGTCAGAATCCTTGACCAAAGGCTCAGCAATTTTAATGCACCGAGTCAGCTGGTCCAGACCAGCTGGGTCCCTCGCCTCACTTGTCTCTGAAGAAAATAAAAGTAGTTTAGGGATCATACTTGTGTATGTAACACGCTTCTTCAATAATTTTCCATTAAACATTATAAATATAATGTTGAGTGCATTACAATTGATTAATTTTTTATATTTCTTATTTCGGAATAAATTTATAAAGCCTATTTAACGGATTACACGAAGCAGTCGGGGATTACACGAAGCAGTCAGGGATTACCGCAGATAAACTGGGATTACGGCTGGTGCCGGACTATTAATTTAGGGATTTATCTGCAACATGACAAAGAAGACTTGAAATATTACTGACAATGAATCATCACAACCAATCACTTATGAAATGTATATTAAAATATTTTGCTGAACCAGTATTGATCCTTTGTGAACCACTAGTACTAAATCATCAATAAAAAAAAAATCGATCCCTTAGGAACCACCAGTATACCAGTACTAAACCGTCAACAAACCAGCATTGATCCCAGATTGTGAATCACCAGTATACCAGTACTAAACCGTCAGCAAACCAGCATTGATCCCTGATTGTGAACCACCAGTATACCAGTACTAAACAGTCAACAAACCAGCATTGATCCCAGATTGTGAATCACCAGTATACCAGTACTAAACCGTCAACAAACCAGCATTGATCCCTGATTGTGAATCACCAGTATACCAGTACTAAACCGTCAACAAACCAGCATTGATCCCAGATTGTGAACCACCAGTATACCAGTACTAAACCGTCAACAAACCAGCATTGATCCCAGATTGTGAACCACCAGTATACCAGTACTAAACCGTCAACAAACCAGCACTGATCCCTGATTGTGAACCACCAGTATACCAGTACTAAACCGTCAACAAACCAACATTGATCCCAGATTGTGAACCACCAGTATACCAGTACTAGACCGTCAACAAACCAGCATTGATCCCAGATTGTGAACCACCAGTATACCAGTACTAAACCGTCAACAAACCAGCATTGATCCCAGATTGTGAACCACAACCAGCATTGCACTTTAATACGACCCACATAATATTGACTTAAATTCTAAGCTCTGTATGAGATTCAAACATTTGAAGGATAGAAAGCACAAGGCCGGAATTATATAGGCCTTGTAGGTCATCAAGATTGGTCTATAGATAAATATTTACACTGTAAAGCGCAGAGTTCCCAGTGATACTTATGCACTGTAGACAGCTTGTTTGTATCAGTATAATAATGGTATACAATACTGACAAGTAGTGTGTTCAAGACTACGAAGTTGGTCACATCTCAAACTACTTCTTCAAAGTTGATGGACTGATCACATCATATTTACCTCCACTGCTTCTGCTGTCTCCAAATTTACCACCTCTGTATTTGACTGACGATGCATACTGTGTAGGCGATACTTTTCGGAATAAGGATACCTAACTGTTATACAAGGGTCATGAAGGCTTCATGTCACTGTTCATTATCAGACAAGAATACTATACTGCTTGAAGAAAAAGGATTAAATTAGTCTCTCAGTGTATATACACCGAGAGGCATACACGTACTCTTCTGTGATGCTAGAAGTAGCCTAGCACCCGCTGACCCCCTATGGATTAATTAATTTATTACAAGTGTCATTTCCATGTAGGATAATTTTTTGAAATCCTTGTTTTTTCGCCTGTGATTATTGGTTGTCCTTGAAGCTCTCATTTAAGTTATTTTTTGTAGGTTAAATTAGGAGTAATTATTAAATATTTGTTAAAAATTTTGCTTTTTAAATTTAAAGTTTATTATTTAGCTGTCGTACATTTTTAAAAATTAAATCTTTAAAGTGAACTTGTTCTTTCATATTTTCATTTTATTTAGTAGGTAGATAATGACAAAATCCGACACGTGGGAATAAAGAGACTGGTACCAGAGGATCCATTTAGTGTGTTTTGCCTAAGGCTGGGTGGGCTTTATCAAGCCCAGCCTTGGGCGAAATGTCGTATTAAAATGATTCTCTGCTACCAGTGTTTTTATTCTCATTTTATTTCGTGCCTTCTTATCTTTTAATACTCCATATCTGAAGACACACACACACATACACACTTTCCCTTTTTTCGTCATTACCACAGAATAACATTCTTAAGAACAATGGTGCAATATTCACGAGTGACATCCGTTCCTAGACTTGAGAAGGTCACAACAGCGTTAATAATAATAACTAACAAACAGAAAAAAATATAAAAAACTGTCATCCCAGGGTGTGAACCCGTTTCCCGTTTTCCTTGGTGTCAAGGTTGCCACCACAAACCGTTTTCTTTGCACTATTATTATTATAATTATTATTTAATGTCATTATTATTGGTTAATATTTACTTTAGCTGCTCGGAAAATATGTTATATAAATTTTCCAACAATAAATGGGATGTGCAATGGAGAGGCATTTATATAAATATTGAAATAAAAGTTGATTTTATTTATTTTATTATATATTTTGTGCCTATGGGATTTTTTTTATAGCCACAAAAAGAACCTAATCTAACGTAAACTAACTTTATTTTGAGTTAAACCCTAGGACGGGTTAGGTTATTAATTTTTTTGGTTACCAACGAAGAAAGTTTCTTTTTCCCAATTTTCCCAACATATAACCGTCTATAATACACAACTCATTTAATATTGTACAATTTACATAAAAAACAGAGAAGCTAGATTATTATTATTATTATTATTATTATTATTATTATTATTATTATTATTATTATGGGAAGTGCTCAACCCACAGGGATTATGCAACACCTGGGAAAAGGGAATGGGTGGCAAATATGCTCGACCCAAGAAAAGAGGGGACAGGTCCAATTTTTTGGATCAAGTCCCCTTCACCGGCATCAAGGTACCACGATTAATGCTAATGCAGATTTGAACGTTTCCTGGCGTTGCTCAGCTACCTTGATTCCAGACGTTTCGCGGCACTTTTTATTCGTGGCTAATTATACGTTATTATAGGTTTATGTAACCTAATATCGAATAAAGAAAAAAATAGATTTTCTAAAACTACAGGGAACGTTAGGAAATTGACGTTAGCAATTGCTTAGAAAGTTCAACATTGTAAATTGATAATAGGATATGTAACATTTATATAAACACGAAAATGTCTGAAACAACGATAATACACAGGATATATACACCGAGAGGTGTATGTCTCTTAGCGTATGTATGCTAGGAGTTTACTTTAATCCCTATTTTAGGGATTAAAGTATTCTTGTTTGGTGGTGGAAAGGTTACATGCGGCCTTAATGACCCCTCATGTAAAGAGTAAAAACTCACAATACCATCACTGGAACAATACACAAATAACACAGACATAGGAGACTGAAACTTTATGACGACGTTTCGGTCCGTTTTGGACCATTAACGAGTCTACTGTTGTATTAAGAATGTCTACTGTTGTATTAGGAATCTTTACTGCTGTATTAAACATCTACTGTTGTATTACGAATCTATACTGTTGTATTAGGAATCTTTACTGCTGTATTAGGAATCTACTGTTGTATTATGAATCCATACTGTTTTATTAGGAATCTTTACCAGTAGCAACAGCCTGGTTGATCAGGGAAGCACCAGACGAGCCTTGTCCAAGGCCGGGCTCTGGGAGCAGAAAAACCTCTCGGAACTCATCAAATGGTTATAACTATGACCATAATTTTTAAAGGGGTGGACCGGTAAGCCAGCGGAAGGCCTCGGTCAGATGACCAAAACTTCCAACGGCGGGTCATCATCTAAGACCCGCGTCAGAAAACACTTGTCCTGTTTCCTGACAAACCTTACCTAACCTAACCTGTAGGATTAAGAATCTTTTCTGTTAACGGGTATTAGGTTTAATTTTATTTTGATAACGCTGAACATCTTTTGTTAACAATGTGTTCTTGTACTCACCTAGTTGTGATTGCAGGGGTCGAGTCATAGCTCCTGGCCCCGCCTCTTCACTGGCAGCTACTGGGTCACTCCCTGCACCATGAGCTTTATCATACCTCTTCTTAATATATGAAAGGTACTGAATACCGTCAAGATGAAAATTAGACACATGTGGAAGACTACGATGCTCTCCACCTACTACTGGGCTGAGGGACTGATTACCTCGTCTTTAGTATATACTTCTACAGTCGTCGCATTATGTCCTTGTATTGTATTGTTTTGATAAAGCCACTGGATGGCAAAACGTCTACATATTAAAGATATGCAGATGTTGAACATGTATTTAATTCTTTAACAATGTGTTATTCAATGGTTTTACGCTGCCATGTGAGAGAAGGAAGATCACTAATTATCTTGAGAAATTTTACATGACCTGTGTAAGCTATGAGCGTACAATATATTTTGTTCAATGATTAAGATGGTAGGGAAGAAACTAGGATAGGACAGAGGAACAAAAACAGTTATGGTTATACAGAACGTGATAGGTAAGGAAAAATATGTGACTTGTCCACTTTGGGTTTTGTTATGTTTCATGCCACTGACGGATATATATTCTATTCTGTGTTATTTACAATTGCGTGATTACGATTTCGTAAGTCATATATTCTATTATTCCATTTCGGTTAAAATATGAAAATAATAAGATAAGCTTTTAAACCCGTCGCTGAAAGTCAAGCTGGGGTGTTCCAGGCTAATTGTTCCACCATTTATTCGCTTAACCCAGAACAATTATGCATCTACTCATGGCTATTATCTCTCCTCTATATTCTTGTTTCCTTAAGCCATAAATTGCCAGTGGTCACAACCACTTGATGATGATATATTTGCTCTAGGCTTCATTTATAATCTTCTTTAACCTCTGGTAATGTTTGCCTCTTCATCACTGGGTAGTCTCACGAGGGGAGGCTGCCTCACCACACTCTCAAACACCATTATTTTAGGGAAGGGGAAACCTATGTACGGTATTACAAGACTAATTTAACGTTATAAACGCATCACTGCCACAAGATGTAGCCTACTGCTAGGTCTAGGCGTATATTTTTGTGTTTAAGTTATATTATGTTTATAAACAATATTACGTGAAGCTGCGAAGTTGAATTTGGTGCAGAATTTAAAATTTGCAAAGCAAGTTAATTTGCAAATATCTGTTAATATACAAGCAGTGGTCCCCAGCTCAGTTAACACCTGCTTATGCTCACAACCTAAGGACTTTGATTAAATTCAGGAGCGGATGGAGAGGTGTGGCTAAGTTTCTATACATCTGCTCTTGTTCACCTAGGAGTAAATAGATGCCTGGGTGTTAGTCGCCTGGGTGTTAGTCGCCTGGGTAAATATTTAGTTTAGGGGCTGTTGTGAGTTTTGTCTAAATATATAATTTAAAGCGACTCGCATTAATTGATTTGTGAATAAAGATAGTTTTGGTTTATGCAAATTGAAAAAAACATTGGCTAGACGCAAATCTTAACCCCCACATACTTCCTCTCATAAAAGTACCTCTGTGACTAACATCTCCCAAATAAACTGATCGATAAATAATTATGTTTGCCGGGGTATGGATAACTAGCTTGCATTTTCAGAATAATAATAATAATAATAAAGGCTCAGTTCAGACCAGACTGTAAACTAAATATTAACCGTGAAATAAAGAATTGTAGTGAAAGAATCAGCAGTGTTAGGAGACCTGTCCCTTTGTTCCTTCTCCTAGCATTCATTCTTACAGGGATGGACCAGTAAGCCAGCGGAAGGCCTCGGTCAGATGACCAGAAGCTCCAGGTGCGGGTCATCATATGACTTAGACCCGCGTCAGGAAACACTTATCGTGTTTCCTGACGAACCTTACCTAACCTACCTATTCCTATAGACCCCTAACTAACATTGTGTACCATCCCAGGTGATGGTGGTATACCTTAGATAAGGATGACATTGTACTCACCTATTTGTGGTTGCAGGGGTCGAGTCATAGCTCCTGGCCCCGCCTCTTCACTGATTGCTACTAGGTCCTCTCTCTCCCTGCTCCATGAGCTTTATCAAACCTAGTCTTAAAACTATGTATGGTTCCTGCCTCCACTATGTCGCTTTCCAAGCTATTCCACTTCCTGACAACTCTATGACTGAAGAAATACTTCCTAACATCCCTTTGACTCATAGGAGTCTTCAACTTCCAATTGTGACCCCTTGTTTCTGTGTCCCCTCTCTGGAACATCTTGTCTCTGTCCACCTTATCTATTCCTCGCAGTATTTTATATGTCGTTATCATGTCTCCCCTAACCCTCCTGTCCTCTAGTGTCGTCAGGCCGATTTCCCTTAACCTTTCTTCGTAGGACAATCCCCTTAGCTCTGGGACTAGTCTTGTTGCAAACCTTTGCACTTTCTCTAATTTCTTGACGTGCTTGACCAGGTGTGGGTTCCAAATAAGGATGACATTGTGTGCCATCCTAGGTGGTATACCTTAAATAAGGATGAGCTCTGAAATGAGCTAAGTGGAAAATCATCTCTTAGAAAGTAAAATTAAATAATGCAAAAAAAGCCAATATCTGTTTTTAGGTCAGTTCGGTTGCTTTGACCGACTCGGCCTAAAACACGACATAATGACACTTGTTGGATGCATAGCTGACCTAATTCCAGGTGCGTGGTCAAGCAGTTCATTATGCGTTAACCACGGTAAATAACACGTGTTGGACATTATAGCTGATGTGACTACTGGGCTGGGTGGGAGGGTGGGGATTGTCTGGATGGGAGGGTGTGGATTGTCTTGATTGTCTTGATGGGAGGGGCTGGGTTGGGAGGGTGTGGATTGTCTGGATGGGAGGGGCTGGGGTGGGAGAGTGTGGATTGTCTTGATGGGAGGGGATGGGTTGGGAGGGTGTGGATTGTCTGGGTGGGAGGGGCTGGGTTGGGAGGGTGTGGATTGTCTGGATGGGAGGGGCTGGGTTGGGAGGGTGTGGATTGTCTGGATGGGAGGGGCTGGGTTGGGGAGGGTGTGGATTGTCTGGGTGGGAGGTGTTTGGGTTCTTAGTCTTGGTGGCTATGGCTCCACACCTGACATTATTCTGGCTATGTTAAATTTTCCTATTTTGTTAGGCCTACTGTCTTGAAAGTGGGAAGTTTGTTATGTGTTTTTAGTGTGTTGTCTGTTGTGTCCCAAACCTGCACACCGAAATAACTATATATGAACACAATAGGATTGGTAGACAGTGCAAGATACCTACAGTGAAAACCAGGGGAGCGACGAGTGTAGTAAGAGAGAACTCAATAAGTGTAAAGGGACCACGACTCTTCAACACCCATCATGCATAAGGGGGATTACCCACCAACGTCTCACTGTCTTCAAGGGAAACTCGACAAATTTCTCATATTAGTTACTAATTAGCCGGGATGTGTCGAATAGGTTGGACTGCAAGCTTAAGGTACCAACAGTTTGACCAACAAGGCCAGCAGCCAGGAGGCCTGGTCTGGGCCGCGTCGCGGGGGCGGTGACCTCCGGACGCGACTCCAGGTAACCTACAGGTAAGTTGTTTATATTATGTAATTTCAGTATGTTGTTTCACCAGTGTGATCTAGCATGTTAACTAATATAAACACACCTTAAGTAACTTATAAATACAATTTAAACTCATAAACATCTACTGCCAAAGACAAGGGATATATCTTATTTTAATTGCATTCTGTCTTAGCCAGTTGATTAAGTAAGTTTATTTAGGCACAGGTACACTTAAGTACAATTATCATTCATAGTAACATGTGTAAATTACCTAGGATGACCAAAAACACAAGTCAGTGACTTATTTCCATTGGGGTCCTCGATGGTGGCTGATACATCCATGAACTAGTGTTGATGTTAATAATAATGATAATAATAATAATCTTTATTTCTACAAGTACATGTACAAAGTATACAGGCTTACCTGACATCAATGACATGTACTACTACTATACAGAAAGAAGCTGGTTATGCAGAACATTTCGGGGTCAATATTGACACCAGGATGCGACTCACACCAGTCTACTAACACCCAGGTGCCTATTTTACTGATAGGTTACCAGGGACAGCAGGTACCTTAAGAAAACATGTCCTAATGTTTCCACCCGTACCGAGGATTGAACCTTGGACCTCAATGTGTGAGCTGAGTGCATTAGCAATCGAGCTCAAGAGCTCTTCCTCGAATCAAACCTGATTACCCCTCATTACACTCTAGGCTCTCAATGACTCTTACGGCTTAACGTTACCCACTTATTTTAATAATAATACTGACAGTGTGTATTGAGGGGTACATAGACAAAAAATAGTTATCCCTCGTCTCATATACCGTAGAAAACTCGCGACTTCTAATGTATCAAAGAAAATGGGCATCCTTAAACACAAACTCCGGTATTCAAACGTATTACACGAGATAAATAAGTGTGGAAACAAACGTACTAGGGCAATACGTCAAAATATGACGCTGAAGGAAGGCGTCGAGTTATAGACACAAGACAACAAGTCAGTCATAGTTTCTGATAAAAAGGATATATTTTGAAGAGAAAGGGTATAAAATGCCGATATGGTGGAAATAATAATACTAATAATAATTATTAAATAATAATAATATTTCTACAAGTACATGTAGAAGGTATACAGGCCTAGCTGACACCAATGACATACTACTATATAAAAAGCCCCTTGTTATGCAGAACATTTCGGGCAAATTAGGTCAATTTTGTCCAAAGGATATGACCCACACCAGTCACTAACACCCAGGTACCTATTTTACTGAACAGCAGGTGTCATAAGAAAACACGTCCTAATGTTTATAACCGTATCGGGGATCGACCCCCGGACCTCAGTGTGTGAGCTGAGTGCGCTCACATAGTTTGCCCACGCATTGCAAAAAGCTCACTGCGCGGGAGAAAAGTTGTCAATAAACTCATTACACTGTATTTGTGTCTGTTTCCTAGGATATTTTCTGTGTTGAGATTGTTGAGGCATCTCTACGCGTCAGGAGCCGAGACTCGACCCCTGCAACGACATAAAGGATGAATACAATCTCCGTGCTACTTCTACTTAATGTTTTATTTATTATGGGGTTAAAATCAAACCATCACAAAGATATATACACCGAGAGGTGTGTATCTCTTAGTTTATATGCACAGTTACTTAATTTCTTTAATTCTGGAATTAGAGTGTCTTTGGTGGTGGAGAGGGTACATGCACCCTTAACGATCACCGTGTAGTAGATAAGCTTTAAACCTCAAGGATCCTAATGGAAATAAATGGCTTATTTGGGTTTTCCTAGGTAATTTACTTACATTACTAGGAATAATAATTGTACTTATGTGTTTAGAAAGACACGTGAGCAAACATTAGGACATAATTATTAGAAAACGTTTCGGTCCTGTGACCTTGATCAAGGTCCCAGGACCGAAACGTTTTCTAATATATATATGTTCTAGTGTTTGCTCACGTGTCTTTCTAAACCAATTTATCGGTATCTATTACCAAGGTTTATATTTATGTGTACCTGTACCAAAATAAATTGACTTAATCTTTATTGTTTTACAGAGTGAATTGGAAAGTAAGTGAAAGATTTGGGTCATGTGGCCAAAATATGCTTAGCCATACTGAATTTATCCGTGAGGTTATTGCCAAGGATGTTGCTTGGTGTATAGTCCCTCATGCATCAAAAGTGCGTTGGTTTGTGTTGTTTGTGTACTACGAGAGTCCTCACAATGAATGTTGAAGTGTATATTGCAAGACTGCAACACTGAGTGGCCAGACGGCGGCAGGTCAATATTGATCTCTGGAGTCAGCGTGATTACAACACTGGCGAAGACGCCAACACTGGATGGCTTATTGGGCAGAATTGGCGATTAACATTGGTTGGGGGAGATGTGATGGGGAGGGGCCTCTGGGAGGGAAGGCTGGTTGGAGGGAGGGCAGGTGGTAGGGAATGGGGGGCTTGTTGGTGAGACTGGTGTGATGAGGGGGAGGAGTGGATGTCTCTGAGGAGCGTTTGGTTATTAATCTGAGTCTCCTTATTTACGAAAATGTTTTGATAACTGGGGACTGAACACCATATATGAAGACTGAGGGACTGACCACCCTGAATTATCTCTCCACTTGTCACTGTATCTAGCATACAGTCTCAGTATTGACTGAAAAAAAGGCCTCTGATTGGCGAAACGTCGTCTTCAGTAGAGATACTCAGGAGTTTTGTTATAAATGTTACATGATACTGACAGGTTAATGAGTAAGACACATGTGCAACACCAAGTATCTTCACTGCAACACATGTGTCTCGTTCACCGACTTTATACGTCAATAAAAACGTCTGTGTGACATCCTCACTTTACTACGTTTCCCAGCGTCAGTTTCTTGACGTTTCCCGTAACTCTTGTAGTATTTTTTTATCATAAGTTATGTTATATTAGTTTAGGTTAGGTAAGGTTAGGCTGGGTTAGGTAGTTAAGTAACGTTAGGATAGGTTAAGTTAGGTAAGGTTGGCTTAGGTAAGGTTACATAACACTAGAATAGGTTAGGTTACAGTTAGGTTAGATAATGTGGAAGAGGTAAATAAAGTTAGACCATAGCAGCAGGCTGAAGAGCTAGAGCCCAACATTCCCAGATACAGATAATTATATAGATAATTAGAAGGTTTCCTTCATGCAATTTAGCATAACATAGAGGTATAGATTATTTCACATGACTTAGAACAACGTCAGTCTATTATCAGAAATGGAATTTACTGAGAAACCTGAAATTATCTTCTTGGTCGATGTGATAAAAATTTGTTGTGTTAGAGAGGAGGGGTGAAGGAAGTGGATGTGTGGGGGTGAAGGAAGTGGGTGTGTGGGGGTAAAGGAAGTGGGTGTGTGGGGGTAAAGGAAGTGGGTGTGTGGGGTGAAGGAAGTGGGTGTGTGGGGGTGAACGAAGTGGGTGTGTGTGGGAGGTTAAGAGAGGTAGCAGCGTAAATGTAACTCTAGGTGTCTTCCTGGTTTGATTTGCCAGAGAGATCGGTATGGGAGGCCATCAGTGGCCACCACCCCCCATCCCTTCCTCCGGTACCTAATGAAATCCAACCCTCACCCATCCAACTACTCGCCACCATCAACTCTTCCCTCCCCCCGAGTGACAGCTACCGCCCACCTCAAAGAAAATAACTAGGACCCCAATAGAAATAAGTCACTTTGATTTTTCTCTTTGTTAAACTATGTATGATAGAAGAAAAAGACACAATAGGCAATGGTCTAAGTCGGACCGAAACGTAGTCCTGTACCTAAATAAACTTACTTCCTTAATAAGAGTTTATAAGGGATAAGGATGGAAACATTAGGATGTATTTCTTTAAGGTACCTGCCGTACATGTTCATTTAGCAGTAAAATAAGTACCTGGGTGTTAGCCGACTGGTGTGGGTCACATCCTGGGGACAAAATTTACCTAATTTGCCCGAAATGCTCTGCAAGACAAGGGGCTTTCTATATAGTAGCATGTCACTGATGTCAGCTAGGCCTGTATACCTTGTACATGTACTTGTAGTAAATGGAGATGATTATTATTATTATTATTACTATTATTATTATTAGAAGGGAGAGTTGACAGGGGAGGGGGGGTAAGGAAATAAGAGGGTTAGTTGTGGGTGACCCGAGGGATTGTGGGGGAAGATTGTTGGGACTAGGGAGATCTCTAGCTCCTGGGATCCCCATACATGCCTACACATATACCCGTATATACACATACATACATGGTTAACTGGTAGGGCACGGGGGAGACTTTTTAATAAAATGGATACATCAGCAAGGTACTGGAGGGGGGTTAACGGAGGGTTAATGGAGGGGGGTTAATGGACGGGTTAACGGAGGGGGTTAATAGATGGAATGTGAAATGGGGTGGAGAGGTAACGGTGTTGCGAGGCTATATTGCGTGATCTTATTTTCACGGTGTTGACGCAGCGTTCATCCTGTCACGGTGGAAACAGTGAGGGGGGGAGAGAGGGAGAGACAGTGAGAGGAAGGGAGAGAGGGCGATAGAGGGAGAGACAGTGAGAGGAAGGGAAAGAGGGCGATAGAGGGAGAGACAGTGAGAGGAAGGGAGAGAGGGGGATAGAGAGGGAGAGACAGAGATACGAAGGGAGAGAGGGAGAGACAGTGAGAGGAAGGTAGAGAGGGCGATAGAGAGGAAGACAGAGATACGAAGGGAGAGAGAGGGAGAGACAGTGAGAGGAAGGTAGAGAGGGAGAGACAGTGAGAGGAAGGAAGAGAGGGCGGTGGAGAGGGAGAAAAAGGAGTAATAGGATGGGGGGGTTGAAAGGTTTGACAGGGAGTGAAGAAGAGAGGGGAGCTTTGACAGGGAGGAAAAAGTGGCAAAGATGGAAGGGAGGGAGGGAGGGTGAGATGAGTGGAGAAGTTTGTCCAGAAATGACCGAAACGTCGTCTCGTTTCGCCCAGATTCGTTTACAATGCCACCCATCCTTGATGCCTGTGAAGGGCTCTTGATCCAAGGAATTGTACCAAACCTCCCCTTCCTTGGATCAAGCCTAACTACCTCCCATTTCCCAGGCTGTGTGACTCATACGAGTTTAGTGCTTCCTCATGATTAATAATATAAAATAATAATAATAATAATTGAATGAAGATTTTCTTTTTATTATTAACTCAAAAAGAGTTAGTAACCCAGGATAAGCCAGCATAAACAATAATAACCCAGGATAAGCCAGCATAAACTATAATAACCTAGGATAAGCCAAGCAAATGTGGCTTTTTGCTGTCGTGGTCCTTTGGTCCTCTTCCCCAGGATGCCACCCAGAACAGTTAATACCCAGGTACTTGCTTACTGCTAGGTGAACAGGGGTCAGCAGGTGTAAGGAAACGAACACGCAGGTACCTATTTACTACTAGCTGAACAGAGTCGACAGGTGTATGGATACTAAGGAATCTAACAAGCAGGTACCTACTTTCTGCTAGGTCAAATGGTGTAAGTAAACAACCAGGTATCTATTTACTGCTAGGTGAACAGGGTCAATAGGTGTTAGGAAACTAAGAACTAGGTATCATCTAATGCTAGGTAAACAGGATCAACAGGTGTTAGGAAACTAAGAACTAGGTACCATCTAATGCTAGGCGAACAGGGTCAACGGGTGTTAGGAAACTAAGAACTAGGTACCATCTAATGCTAGATGAACAGGGTCAACGGGTGTTAGGAAACTAAGAACTAGGTACCATCTAATGCTAGGTGAACAGGGTTAACAAGTGTAATGACACTAAGAACCAGGTACCTACTTACTACTAGGTGGATAATGTCAACAGGTGTAAGGGCATTAAGAACCATGCACCTACTTATTGCTAGGTGAACAGGGGCAGCACGTGTAAATGTGCCCATTCGTAGAGCCCGGTATTGAACCTCGGCTCCGTAGGTTGTTAGCCGAGCACAACAACAACTAAACTAACAATAACAACTACAACACTAAGACTACCACCACTAACAACATCTACCACTAGGCCAACACTAGCACCACAACCACCAACAATAACTGCAATAACAACAAAAGCAGCAAGTCAAGAAGTTCAAGGTCGATGTTTATCTCTTCAGTAATAACGAACCATCGTTCATATTGTTCATGTTTGTGGAACACTTGATACGAATCATTGACTGGCGTGTGAGAGTCACGATGACCGGGGGGGGGTCAACACCCCCTCTCCACCGGGGGGTCACAGCCCTCTCCGGGGGGTCGCTGCACCCCCACACACGCAGCATAGCAATTTGTGGCTATCTATCAGCTATATATCTAGGACAAATTATAGTACCTATAATCTCTGGATAATTACTTACTTGTCTCAGAGGTACTTAAGATCCTCTAGCGTGTCGATAAGGAGATCAAATTTAAGAGGCCGGTAGAGGCTAAAACGACAGTGCTTTTGTTAAGAAATTTAAGCCTTAAGGACGTACATCACGTTGGCATTTTCCCCTCGACTCTGATAGTTAGTCACGGGGGAAAATTTATATATTTTTTTTGCGGGAATATTCCGTTGCCGCCCCTGTATTGTTCCGGTGAGGGAAGGTGATGGGGAATGTCGCCTCTACGGAGGGTGTGCAAACGGCTCAGAGTCTCTTAGTCACCATCAGATGACCAAGGATGCGGAGGGAACAAAGAGGTAGTGTGTTGAAAGGTTCTCCCAGAGAGGTGGCCTCGTAGCGCTAAATAATAATAATAATGACATCAATGACATACTATATGGAAAGACCCTTGTTATGAAGAGCATTTCGGGCAAATTAGGTTAGTTTTGTCCCCAGGATGCGACCCACACCAGTCGACTAACTGTTTACTGCTAGGTGAACAGGGACAACAGGTGTCTTAAGGAAACAAGCTCCAATATATCCACCCGTACCGGGGATCGAACCACTGACCTCAATGTGTGCGCTACCAACCGAGCTACGAGACACCTAATGGTGGAAAATAGACACAAGTATAATGCGATCCTTTACTGACTACGTTTCGCCCACACTGTGGGCTTTATCAAGTCACAGATCTATGCGAGCAGAGAGTACATGAGTACGTACACATAAGGAAAATACCATGAAGACTACGGTATTCATCACCTACTAGGCTATGGGGCTGATTACCTCGTATTCCA
This sequence comes from Cherax destructor, assembly GCA_009830355.1. NCBI lineage: Eukaryota > Metazoa > Arthropoda > Malacostraca > Decapoda > Parastacidae > Cherax > Cherax destructor. The sequence continues at coordinate 149,329 of WNWK01000872.1, read as the reverse complement.
CTCTCTTCTATATACATTTCCAGTCTTGAGATTATGTCCACGTATTGATAAAGCCACTGGATGGCGAAGCGTCTACAAATAAAGCTACCCAGATGTTGCATACGTGTTTTATTCTAGCTAATGGTCCGTGCCGGTCCGAAACCTCGCCCCAAGTTTGTGTATTGCTGGTTCTACATACACACTGATGAACCTGGGAGGTAGCACGTAGGGTTATTATTGACTATTGAGGCTCCTGAAATTCAATCTTAGGGTTGTCAGTCACGCATTTGCCATTTCTGACATTTTATTGCCATTCCCGGTTTTATTCTAAATAAATTTCACACGATTTGCGAAGAGAAATACATAGAAAAGGGACTCATGGAACAGGGATACGCGATATAGGGATACATAGAGCAGGGATACACGATATAGGGATACATGGAATATGGATACACGATATAGGGATACATGGAACAGGGATACACGATATAGGGATACATGGAATATGGATACACGATATAGGGATACATGGAACAGGGATACACGATATAGGGATACATGGAATAGGGATACACGATATAGGGATACATGGAACAGGGATACACGATATAGGGATACATGGAACAGGGACATGTCATGTCACATTTGTTCTCACAGTGCTTGTGCTTCCTCTTTTAGAACACACAATGAAACACTGTAAGCTCTCATTACTTTAGAGCAGTGGTTCTTAACCTGGGTTCGATCGAACCCCAGGGGTTCGGCGGTCACACACAGTCATGCTGGGACGAAACTCAGGCTTTGGAGTGCTGGTGAAAGCCGATGCACCACACATCATTACGCACTGCGTAACAATGCGTTGGAAGCAACAAAAACCTTGCCTCCAAAACTGGCAGAAGTATTGAAAATTGTAGTGGAATGTGTGAACTACTACCGCATCTCCAAAGAGCTGTGTAATGAAATGGGCTCTGAATTCGAGGTACTTCTGTGCCATTCTAACGTTCGGTGGTTATCCCGGGGAAAGATGCTGGATCGTGTTTTTGCCTTACGTGTGGAATTAGCCCTGTTTTTGCGAGAGCTCCGACATTGTCCTGCAGACTGCTTCGAAAATTCTGAGTTCATTCTCATTTTGGCGTATATGGCGTATATCTTCGATGTTCTCAGGCAACTCAATCGACAGATACTAGGCGGTGGAGTCAACATCATCGAAGCGGAAGAAAACCTGAAGGCTTTTCAAAAAAGCTACCGTTGTGGAAACGACGAACACAGAATGATAACTTGGCAAACTTTCCCCTGTTGGACGACTGTGTGAGTAAGATCGAAGACGTGTCTGGAATCGGAGACATTTCTGTACCCGGGGAACTGAAGTAAACAATTGCCATGCACTTAGATGACTCGCAAAGTCTCTCGACGGATACTTCCCCACCAGAAAGTCATATCCAGCATGGGTGAGACAGCCTTTCACGTTCAGTGTTGCCACACCAGTTGTCAATGATGAATACCTCGACGAAATCACTGAACTTCAGCAGAGTCAGGTTCAACAGCAACTCTTCAGAACAACAACGCTCTCAACGTTTTGGTGTCACCAAATCGTAGCGTAGCCTCTTATTGCTAAGAAAGCCTTGAGATACTCACGCCGTTTGTTGCAACGTATCTTTGAGAGCAATCCTTTTCCAGGATGGTACACATCAAAACGAAAAAAACGAAGACTTTGTTGCGAAAATATATGAGAGTGGCACTTGCCAAGGTGAAGCCGCGCATTTCTGAACTTGTCTCTGAAAGGCAACAACAGAAGTCACATTGATTTGCAGCTTTGATTGAAATCATATTTCACTTTTTCCAATTACGAAGAGTTCGGTGAATGCACGGATGAAACTTGCGGGGTTCAGTACCTCCAACAAGGTTAAGAACCACTGCTTTAGAGGTATTAGGTTCTCTTAGAAACTTATTCAATGCTCTCCCTGTTGTGTGGATGGTATCCGGTGTACTGGGAACGCCTTAAAGTCTTAAATAATGTACTCATTGGAGCGGAGAAGAGAGAGATACATAATAATGTGTACTTGAAAAGTACTTGAGGGCCTTGTCCCAAATCCGCGCCCTGACATAAAAACATACTGGAGCGAGAGATATAGGAGGAAGTGTAAAATAAATATTAACATAAATGAAAAAAAATATATATATTTAAATGTATAAGATAAAATTTTAGAAAGGACTTAATTTTAAATGAGTTCTTGCTAATTGACCAGTTTTACTTATTCGGCACGATATATATATATATATATATATATATATATATATATATATATATATATATATATATATATATACGTGCATGCATATTAATTGAGCGACTGTCTTGCATCCCTAAAATTCCAAACATATTTTCTTCTCTGAATGGAAGAGGAAAAAAAAGAGGGCATCGGAATTTTTTTGTACCCGGTGTTTCATAAAGGAAAGCAAGATGTATAACCTGGTTTATTTTGCACTATAATTAAGGAGATTATCTAGTGAATTTGTGTGGTGATGAGAGGCTATCACGTGAGCACCCAGCGCCCCCGGTGGCAGCTAGGGAGAAGCAAGGAGGATCCTTGAGCAGTATAGTGGTTGAAGGAGGATCCTGGAGCAGTATAGTGGTTGAAGGAGGATCCTGGAGCAGTATAGTGGTTGAAGGAGGAGGATCCTGGAGCAGTATAGTGGTTGAAGCAGGATCCTGGAGCAGTATAGTGGTTGAAGGAGGAGGATCCTGGAGCAGTATAGTGGTTGAAGGAGGATCCTGGAGCAGTATAGGGTTCGGTCCTGGAAAGGGGTTAGGAGGATCCTGGAGCAGTATAGTGGTTGAAGCAGGATCCTGGAGCAGTATAGTGGTTGAAGGAGGAGGATCCTGGAGCAGTATAGTGGTTGAAATAAATGGTATAAAATACCGACACAATGGAAAAATAAACACATAAGCAGTATAATGTGATCCTTTATTGACAACGTTTCGCCCACACAGTGGGCTTTATCGAGACACAGACAGATCTAACTTGGAAAAGATCCTATACATGTAACTACGTTTTTCCTCGAGGAAGACAGGGCTGGGGATTCTATAAGACTTCAAATAAAAGTCTATGATGACTCTTTTGTTTTAGAACGTGTGTCATGGTGTGATAGTGTACTGGATCTTCCTAAGATGACTACACTCTTAGAACGTGTGTCATGGTGTGATAGTGTACTGGATCTTCCTAAGATGACTACACTGTTATAACGTGCGTCATGGTGTGATAGTGTACTGTACTAGATCGTCCTATTTAATGGATTTTCTACAGGCTCTAAAATTCAATTTCCGTTCATTACTACAAAGTTAAACACCAAGAAACGGTAAGAAAGTAGTACTGTGTTGCTCTTCCTTGGTCAACCTGACGGAGGGTTCCACGAAGTCGATGTTGCTGAGCAGTACAGTGATGTTACCACATAAATATTACCACAAAGCAGTGTTACCACACAAAACAGTGTTATCACACAATAGTGTTACCACACAAAACAGTGTTATCACAATATTGTTACCACAGGTGTTACCATAAGCATTATAACACAAAAACAGTGTTACCATACAAAACAGCCTTACTGGAAAAACAGCTGCCACAACAGCGTTCCCACACAAGTGTTACCACTCAAAGGAGTGTTACCATACAAAACAGCGTTACCAGAAAAAAAATAGTTGCCACAACAGCGTTCCCACAAGTGTTACACCCAAAGCAGTGTTACCACACACCACCATACATTACGCTCCGTGGCTACCAACACTCAGTGTATATAATAACAGCGTCACTGAGTGAGTTTGGGTAACGCACCCGCGCATCATTGAGCGCACGGTGGGTATACGCATTACTGAGTGTGAGGTTACACACTCAACACAACCTCAAGGACTTAATAATAATAATAATAATAATAATAATAATAATAATAATAATAATAATGACAACACCCAGATGTATACCGGCCGCTACGTAAACCAAGAAAGGTATCCCCGTATTCTATAAGCCTAGCCTCCCCTACCATCATGTATGCACATGGAATACCGGAGAGTGGTTATAAAATACCAGTGCAGCAAAATATACAAATATGTATACGTGTGTATGAATTTCTGTACGTATGTACATTTATATGTATACATCTTCTTTCAACACGTCGACCGTTTCCCACCAAGGCGGGGTGGCCCAAAAGAAAAAACGAAAGTTTCTCCTTTTACAATTAGTAATATACACAGAAGAAGGGGTTACTAGCCCCTTGCTCCCGGCATTTTAATCGCCTCTTACGACACGCATGGCTTACGGAGGAAAATTCTGTTCCACTTCCCCATGGAGATAAGAGGAAATAAGAACAAGAACTAGTAAGAAAATAGAAGAAAACCCAGAGGGGTGTGTATATATATATGCTTGTACATGACTGTGTAGTGTGACCTAAATGTAAGTAGAAGTAGCAAGACATACCTGAAATCATGCATGTTTATGAGACAGAAAAAAGACACCAGCAATCCTACCATCATGTAAAACAAATACAGGCTTTCGTTTTACACTCACTTGGCAGGACGGTAGTACCTCCCTGGGCGGCTGCTGTCTACCAACCTACTACCTAGGATATGTATACATATGTTCATGTATTTGTGTGCGTTTGTATGTATATGTGTATTCGTGTATTTACACATGTAATAACTTTTTTATATGTATGCGTGCATATATATGTGTGTGTGTTTAAATGTTTGTGCATATGTATACATGTACTGTATGTGTACACGTACTTAAACACACACACACACACACGGCCAGTGAAGAGGTGGGGGCAGGAGCTATGACTCGACCCCTGCAACCACAACTAGGTGAGTAAAACTAGGTGAGTACACAGAGGAGCTGAGTCTCGACCCCTGCAACCACAATTAAGTGAGTACACACACAACACAATACAATCGCAAACAGGCGATCTTAACAATGCAGAACAAGCCACATCGGGATGGAAATCTTTAGCTCAAGATCTTTCGCACTCTCGTGCGTCGTCAGGAGCTATGCAATGTTGTAAGACAGCAACAGATAGGAGGGGAAATTCTTTGAGGCAAGGCAGAAGGTACCAGTGGCGACCTATGTCACAGAGGGCCGCCACCGACCCCAACACCTACCTCCCCCCGTCCCCTCACACCCTTCCGGGGTAAGGGGAGGTTGAGTACCACAGACACAGAGGTTTACAGAAGGTTGAGTACCACAGAGGTTTACGAAAGCGAGTTACATAATATTAAAGAAACGCAGTTGTCACCACAAAACATATTTACCTATCCTGCTCCATAACAATAGCACTGTTTCTTAACACTAGGACCCCAGAGGCGAATAGTCACTCTACCTGACCTCTCTAGGCTATCATAAGTAACTCACATATACTATATTATCTAAGTCGTAGTTACATAACCTTGTGTAACTGTAGTCGTGTGCAGGGCCTAAGCAGACTTATTAATAATATGAAATTCCCCATATACGGCACTACCGAAGGTGGAACACAATCTCCGACGGGCGAAACGTGTGGAACAGTCTATCCTAGTTTACCCTTAAAATGAAACTAGAATCATTGAGCGTCAACACGGGTATGGTCTACCCTACACCCACTAAGAGAAAATTAAACCTACCGATATTCTCTTTGTACTGTGGCCCCAGTCAGAGGGAATTCCCGACGGGAGAAACGTGTAGGAAAGATGCGAAGAACACTGGTCTAACGTCACCAAATCCTCAGGAAGACCCGTTACATAATCAGCAATCCGGGGATTTTGCATAGCATCCTTGCTTAAGACTGTGCACAATTGACTGGTAAATAACTGTCGACTTTGTACGTTCCATCGCTTGAATTATTTAAGGCATTCCTATCATGTTTGATGAGAGAAGATTCAATTATGTTCCTTTCCATAACGGAAGTATTGGGTACAATGACCTAGGCTGCCGCCCACCTCGGCGGATAATTGCAAGTACTAACGTGATTAAAGATTGCATTTGACTCCTGAGCCGTCCTTACCGAGTACTGATGTTGGGCTAATCTGATTTCAAGTGGTCTACCTGTCTGCCCAACGTACGAAAGAGAGCATATTGTGCACGGGACTTGTAAACACCACCAACAATGTTGGATATTATATTCTTAATCAACTTCTGCTTCACTGTCCTGATGTTCTTGAGGACAATATTTATATTGAACTTTTTTAATGCATCAAGCAGGCTGGCCATATTCTCATTGTAAAGCAAAACCAGTACATTTTTCCTGGAAGGTACTTCCCCAAGTTCAGTCCTTTAGAAAGTCTTCCTATATATATCAAAAATGATCACAACCGGCCAGTATTTGAAACCAGACCATCAGCTGTCCATGAGTGTAAGGAGTGACAACTTGACGTCTCAGACCAGCTACAAATACCACAACTTTGAGAGGCCAGATGTTACCCCAAAGCCGAGCTTCATGTAGGTTCTTAGCTATTTCATTCTTGTCTATTTACTGACCTCACGAGTGAAGAGTATCACTCACGTGTGTTTCATTGTACACAGAGAGGTGTATGTGTGTTTCACTGTACACCGAGAGGTGTGTGCGCGTTTTCATTGTACACGAAGAGGTGTATGTTTGAGTGAACGTAGAGTGTGTGCGGCTCACCGTAGGCGGGGCACCACCAACAAACCTGGACTTCTGAAGCTACAAACAGGAAATTACACATGCAAACAAAACAAACACACACCTATTTTATTTATTTCCTTGCATGATCAGCGTTCACTTGTTTCTTTGTTACACTTGCTCAGCCAGCAAGTAAACTTCGTGCCTGTAGCCCATGTTAATTATTGTCCCTACCCTCGCTCTCTCCCTACTTCCCTTCCCTCCCTCTCTCCCTACTTCCCTTCCCTCCCTCTCTCCCTACTTCCCTTCCCTCCCTCTCTTTTTACTTCCCTTCCTCCCTCCCTCTCTCCTACTTCCTTTCCTCCCTCCCTCTCCCTTACTTCCCTTCCTCCCTCCCTCTCCCCTACTTCCCTTCCTCCCTCTCTCTCTCCTACTTCCCTTTCTACCCTCTTCTTCATCTCTCCCTACTTCCCTTCCTACCCCCTCCTTCCCTCCCTCTTCCCCTGCTTCTCTTCCTACCTTCCCTTCCTTCCCTCCGTTCCTCCCTCCCTCTCCCCTGGTTCCCTTCCTACCCCTCCTTCCCTCCTCTCCCTGGTTCCCTTCCTACCCCTCCTTCCCTCCCTCTCCCCCTGCTTCTCTTCCTACCTCCTTCCTTCCTCCGTTCCTCCTCCCTCCCTCTCCCCTGCTTACCTTCCTACCTCCTCCTTCCTTCCCTCCCTCCCCCCTTAATGACGCTAATAATGATCACCTCTCATACTATCATTACTTAAACTTTTAAGAATAATTACAGTATTATTAGCATGAATAGTACTTGTAATAATAATAATAATATTTTTACTGTAACTATTATTACTACTATTACTATTATTACTACTATTACTATTATTACTATTACTATTATTACTATTATTACTACTATTACTATTATTACTACTATTACTATTATTACTACTATTACTATTATTACTACTATTACTATTATTACTATTACTATTATTACTATTACTACTATTACTATTATTACTACTATTACTATTATTACTACTATTACTATTATTACTACTATTACTACTATTACTACTATTACTACTATTACTATTATTACTACTATTACGTCTACTACTACTACTACTGTAATTACAACAGCTACTACTACTGTTAATTATAATAATAAACAAAAACACCATCACCAACAACAATAAAAACAACAACAGGACTATCATGTGATCCACTCCCTTGGATCAAGAGCCCCACCAGCATTATGGCCTTGAAGGCCCCGCCCTCCCCTTATCTCTCTCATTTCTCTTTCATTCCTCTCACTTTCCCCTCTCTCATAATCCTCTCCCTCTCTCCAATCTCTTTTTTTTATCTCTCTCCCTCTCATTATTCTCTCTCTCTCCCCCTCTCATTTTCTTCCTTCCCCTCTATATTTATCTCTCATTTATCTCTCTTTATCGCTCATTTCTCTCTTTGCTTCTCTTGCCCTTCCATAACATTGTTAGTTAGGTTGAGATGTGAAGTGTAGGAGAAGGTGGAAGAAGAAGAAGGAGGAGGAGGAGGAGGAGGAGGAGGAGGAGGAGGAGGAGGAGGAGGAGGAGGAGGAGGAGGAGGAGGAGGAGGAGGAAGAATGAGGAGAAAGGAGGAGGAAGAAGGAAGAATGAGGAGAAAGGAGGAGGAAGAAGGAGGAGGAAGAAGGAGGAGGAGGAAGAGAATAAGAAGACGAAGACTATATATATATATATGTGTGTGTGTGTGTGTGTGTGTGTGTGTGTGTTAGTTACCATTTTGTTCTAGGCACATGTCGATTAGACACCTGGCCTGTTGTATGTGTGTGTGTGTGTGTGTGTACTCACCTAGTTGTGGCTGCAGGGGTCGAGTCACAGCTCCTGGCCCCGCCTCTTCACTGGTCGCTACTAGGTCACTCTTCCTGCTCCATGTGTGTGTGTGTCGTGCCGTGTCGTGTGTGAGGAGCAGGGGTGCGGTGGGGACAATACGGGAGCACTGTATTAACATCCGGGGTCCCAGACTATTCAACATCTTACCAGAAGATATCCGAAACACGGCTGGAACCAGTGTAGAAGCCTTCAAGAGGAAACTGGACAAATATCTTCACCAGGTGCCAGATCAACCAGGCTGTGATGGATATGTGGGGCAGCGGGCCTCCAGCAGCAACAGCCTGGTTGACCAGGCAAGCACCAGACGAGCCTGGCCCATGGCCGGGCTCAGAGAGTAGATACTCTCGAAACTCTTCAAAGGTATATCAAAGGTAAACTGGTCAATTAGCAAGAACTCATTTAAAATTAAGTCCATTCTAAAATTTTCTCTTATATGTTTAAAGATATATTTTCTTCATTTATGTTAATATAAAAGTTAATAATTTTGTACCAAAAGAATCTTAGAAAACTTACCTAACTTTATTATAAAAAGCGCAATTTAATTTAGCCTAATCCAACCAAATATATTTTAGATAAGTTTACAATAATAAATAAGCACAATGAAATATATCTTATTCGTTAGGGTCAGAATGAATTTTGCGAAATTATTGCATACACAAATTTTCGCTTGCCTTATTCGGCAAGAAGAGCGTTGCTATTTAAGCCAAACTTGCAAGTTTTACCTATTCGGCACTACACACACTATATATATATATATAGAATGTGTGTGGGAGGGAGGGAGAGAGAGAGAGAGAGAGAGAGAGAGAGAGAGAGAGAGAGAGAGAGTAGAGCAGGGTAGATATGTGGGTGTGAGAGAGAGGTGTGGGCGTGCCTCCCCCACACAGTATAATAAACAGGAACTGGGACACAACCACCCACGTATAACAGTTCCGTCCATGTACAGGGTGTGGGATATCCGGTGCCCACGCTGACTGTCTGCTATCTAAGACCCACCTAAACCCACTTTCACTTAATCCACTCCTTACACTGGATCCCCTTGGATTTCAGGGCAGACACATAGGCATCATATACACCTTGTGAGATCCCCTTTTTTTGCATGCATTACTCCCTGGGAATGCTACTGATGTCCAGTGTGTACATATTTATGTCACACTGTAGGGAAGCCTTTTTTTATCCACATTATACCGTGTGGCACATCCACTTGAAGTGTTCGCATCATGTGGAGATGTTACCTTGCCTACACTGTGTGAGATGTGACGTACGCTTATATAGTGTGCAGATATCCATTTGTACTTATATAATCTAGAGTGTGTAGGACAACACCATTATCGTCAACAACACTAACATCAACACCGCTAACATCAACACTGGTGGTTCCTCACTAACTCTGGTACCAGCAAATATTTTTTTTTGTCCCGATTTTAAATGTGTCAGTGAAGTAACTGTGACGGATTGCGTCAGCATACACCTCGTAGTATGGCGTGTTATGCGTATCTCCTATAGTGAGCATGGCGTGTACTACATATCCCCTGCAGTATGGCGTGTAAAAAAAAATCACGTTAATCGCTAAACCTATGAAGGTCAGTGCAAGACTCGATCCTCTGAGAGCAAGACTCGATCCTCTGAGAGCAAGACTTGATCCTCTGAGCGCGAGACAGACGAGCTTCGTATTTGTACTCACCTAGATGTCACTTATGGCATGTAATGTGTTCAATATAGTTAGTTATGGTGTAGAAAACTCTCGAAACCCACCAAATCTATATATGGCGACTGTATGTGTTGGTCGTCACTTGCAGATACACAGGGTGCAGAGCAAATTTCTATTGTCAGTGTTGCGCTCTGTGTGGAGCTTTATCGAGTCATAAGGAGGTTACAGTCATCACTATAACAGTACGTGTACCTCTGGAGGATTTAGATTTTACCGCCGAAGTGGCTAGTTTATTGTGCACCCCATATCTATCCCGTGGACGGTACAGCAAGGGCATATGGATACACAAAAAGCCTATGAACTAGGTCCCAAAAGGGTTTACAGGAGTACATCTGGATTTATATCTAGTTTTCTTATCTGTTACAAGCAGATTTAGGAAATTTACTTAAAATGTCCGGTATCTTATTTTCATTTTTAAGTTATCTTGATATACCACATAGGTTATTATACTATCTCTGTTCCTCAATAAGTGGACAATTTGCCACAGGTTCAAGATAGTCACCATTGGGCTGTCCACATTCTTTGCATTTGGTTCGATCATCTGTGTGTCTTCCAGACTGCCAGAAGTACTTTTACCAAGCGTAAGCTTGGCTACGGCAACAGTCAGTCTCTTCACATTGCTTATCTACCTGTATATTATCATTGTGGGTTATAGATCTACTCAGGCTTCTAACTGTCTCCTGTAACACTGTGTCATTATTTACTTCTCTCCTAATATTATTCCTAATGCTAGATAAAGACACACCAAAATTATATTCTACATTTTCCTTCGGGATGTTTTTTTTCGGAGTTTTTAGTATGTATATCTGGGTTCTCCAATAAGCATGTTGGAGTCATCATGTGAGTCAAGAACCTTCAGTTTTGACATAAAATCAGTAATTAGTATATACATGTATATATTTGTAATACATGAAAAGTTGATGGTGATGTGGTACACAGATAAATAATATTCATCTCATACAATCCTTCACTAGGCTTGGTAACATACTTCACTAAGCTTGGTAAATACTTCACTAAGCTTGGTAAATACTTCACTAAGCTTGGTAAAATACTTCACTAAGCTTGGTAAAATACTTCACTAAGCTTGGTAATCTTCATAGCTGAAACTTCACTAAGCTGGTAAAATACTTCACTAAGCTTGAAAATACTTCACTAAGCTTGGTAAAATCTCACTGCGAAATACTCACTAAGCTTGGTAAAATACTTCACTAAGCTTGGTAAAATACTTCACTAAGCTTGGTAAAATACTTCACTAAGCTTGGTAAAATACTTCACTAAGCTTGGTAAAATACTTCACTAAGCTTGGTAAAATACTTCACTAAGCTTGGTAAAATACTTCACTAAGCTTGGTAAAATACTTCACTAAGCTTGGTAAAATACTTCACTAAGCTTGGTAAATACTTCACTAAGGCTTGGTAAAATACTTCACTAAGCTTGGTAAAATACTTCACTAGGCTTGGTAAAATACTTCACTAAGCTTGGTAAAATACTTCACTAAGCTTGGTAAAATACTTCACACTCAGAGACGGCAGTCACGGGAACTGCTTGAATAATATACATCAGCTGACAGTATACGTAAAAAATCAGCTGTGAGTATAAATCATACATCAAATGGTATTATACATCACACATACATATGTTACAGGGTTACGCGAACAGGAAATACTTTGTTCGTTGGCCCTAATATCCCCATCACTCCCTACACCCCCAGTACTTCCTACACCCCCAGTACTTCCTACACCCCCAGTACTTCCTACATCCCCAGTACTTCCTACACCCCCAGTACTTCCTACATCCCCAGTACTTCCTACACCCCAGTACTTCTCACCCTCTTTCACCCGTCTTCCTACCCCCAGTACTTCCTACACCCCAGTACTCTCCCCAGTACTTCCTACACCCCAGTACTTCCTACACCCCCAGTACTTCCTACACCCCAGTCTTCCTACATCCCAGTCTTCCTACACCCAGTACTTCTCACCCCAGTCTTCCTACACCCCAGTACTTCCTCACCCCAGTACTTCTCATCAGTACTTCCTCACCCCAGTACTTCCTCACCCCAGTCTTCCCTCACATCCCCAGTACTTCCTACACCCCAGTACTTCCTACACCCCGTCTTCCTACACCCCAGTACTTCCTCACCCCAGTACTTCCTACATCCCAGTCTTCCTACATCCCAGTACTTCCTACATCCCCAGTACTTCCTACACCCCCAGTCTTCCTACACCGCCCATCGTACTTCCTACACCCCCAGTACTTCCTACATCCCCAGTCTTCCTCACCGTCTTCCTACACCCAGTCTTCTCCCAGTACTTCCTACATCCCCAGTACTTCCTACACCCCAGTCTTCCTACACCCCAGTACTTCCTACACCCCCAGTACTTCCTACATCCCCAGTACTTCCTACACCCCCAGTACTTCCTACACCCCCAGTACTTCCTACATCCCCAGTAGCTTCCTACACCCCAGTACTTCCTACATCCCCAGTCTTCCTCACCCAGTCTTCCTCCCAGTCTTCACACCCCAGTACTTCCTACATCCCCAGTACTTCCTACACCCCAGTACTTCCTACACCCCAGTACTTCCTACATCACCAGTCTTCCTACATCCCCAGTACTTCCTACATCCCCAGTACTTCCTACACCCCAGTACTTCCTACATCCCCAGTACTTCCTACATCCCCAGTACTTCCTACATCACCAGTACTTCCTACATCCCCAGTACTTCCTACATCCCCAGTACTTCCTACATCCCCAGTACTTCCTACATCCCCAGTACATACTTCCTACATCCCCAGTACTTCCTACATCCCCAGTACTTCCTACATCCCCAGTACTTCCTACATCCCCAGTACTTCCTACATCCCCAGTACATACTTCCTACATCCCCAGTACTTCCTACACCCCCAGTACTTCCTACATCACCAGTACTTCCTACATCCCCAATACTTCCTACATCCCCAATACTTCCTACATCCCCAGTACTTCCTACATCACCAGTACTTCCTACATCCCCAGTACTTCCTACATCCCCAGTACTTCCTACATCCCCAGTACTTCCTACATCCCCAGTACTTCCTACATCCCCAGTACTTCCTACATCCCCAGTACTTCCTACATCCCCAGTACTTCCTACATCCATAGTACTTCCTACATCACCAGTACTTCCTACATCCCCAGTACTTCCTACATCCCCAGTACTTCCTACATCCCAAGTACTTTCTACATCACCAGTACTTCCTACATCCCCAGTACTTCCTACATCCCCAGTACTTCCTACATCCCCAGTACTTCCTACATCACCAGTACTTCCTACATCCCCAGTACTTCCTACATCTCCAGTACTTCCTACATCCCCAGTACTTCCTACATCCCCAGTACTTCCTACATCACCAGTACTTCCTACATCCCCAGTACTTCCTACATCACCAGTACTTCCTACATCCCCAGTACTTCCTACATCACCAGTACTTCCTACATCCCCAGTACTTCCTACATCCCCAGTACTTCCTACATCCCCAGTACTTCCTACACCCCCAGTACTTCCTACACCCCAGTACTTCCTACATCCACAGTACTTCCTACATCCCCAGTACTTCCTACATCCCCAGTACTTCCTACATCCCCAGTACTTCCTACATCCCTAGTACTTCCTACATCCCCAGTACTTCCTACATCCCCAGTACTTCCTACATCCCCAGTACTTCCTACATCACCAGTACTTCCTACATCCCCAGTACTTCCTACATCTCCAGTACTTCCTACATCCCAGTACTTCCTACATCCCCAGTACTTCCTACATCACCAGTACTTCCTACATCCCCAGTACTTCCTACATCACCAGTACTTCCTACATCCCCAGTACTTCCTACATCACCAGTACTTCCTACATCCCCAGTACTTCCTACATCCCCAGTACTTCCTACATCCCCAGTACTTCCTACACCCCCAGTACTTCCTACACCCCCAGTACTTCCTACATCCACAGTACTTCCTACATCCCCAGTACTTCCTACATCCCCAGTACTTCCTACATCCCCAGTACTTCCTACATCCCTAGTACTTCCTACATCCCCAGTACTTCCTACATCCCCAGTACTTCCTACATCCCCAGTACTTCCTACACCTCTCAGCACATCCTTCACCACCAGTGTAAGTCTCATCAACACCAGTCTACTGGTTTCCGTGATATAAACGGGAGGACAAAGCCCCAGAAGAATCAGTCTAAACAGCGATTTTATATATAACAAGACTGTACGGGAATCAGCTGCCAAGTATCGCAGAGTTATTGTCATGAATTAATACAGAGCTGACTGGGGCCAACTCTAGTCTTATTTTATAATAATACTACTACTACTAATAATAATAATATCTTTATTTCTACAAGTACATGTACAAGGTATACAGGCCTAACTAACATCAATGATATACTACTATATAGAAAGCCGCTTGTTATGCTGAGCATTTCGGGCAAATTAGGTCAGTTTTGTCCCAGGATGCGACCCACATCAGTCGACTAACACCCAGGTACCCATTATTACTGATGGGTGAACATAGACAACCGGTGTAAGGAAACACGTCTAATGTTTCTACTCTCGCCGGGAATCGAACCCGGATACTCACCGTGTGAAGCGAGGGCTTTTACAACAAGGCCACGGGGCACCGTTATCATACACATACGTATACATGTGCACACAAATACATTCACACGTATATATATATATATATATATATATATATATATATATATATATATATATATATATATATATATATATATATAGGATGGGTCCACCTCTGGTACAAATTGTGGGACCATAGCCTCGGAGAAGTGGATAAAAGGCTTCAAGGAAGAATATTTGGATTTCTTCCTGATGCCATTTGAATATTCCACTTCTCCTACCACCCCATCTTTTATTTTTTTTTTTTTACCAATAGGTATGTTTTATTACATAATATGGTACAAAAGATTTGAGAGATACATTGTTGATATAAAGATGGCATATACAGTACACGAGGTGTGAGATACATGTCTAGTACATATTGTTACATCTTTGTCACTGATTATAATGCGAAAATCTCATCCAGCTCTTCCGAGCTGGTGCGCGTGCCCAGAATACAGCATGCATTACCCTCTGAACAGCAGCGCTGAGTCGCTGGAACAGAAAACTAGCTGCCCTGGGATCCCTAGTTACCCTGTTGAGTCTTTTGCCCAGCTCCTTGAGGAACTTAGATGCACTCTTTCCCCATGAGCCAAGGGTCTCTGAGCCTATGGGAACAAACATATAATGATGGGCAAGTTCTCCATATTTTCTCGACTTCTGGGACTCCCTGAAGGTGGCAGCAGCCCTCCTTCCTCCCTGGTGTACTGGAGATAGGTATCAGCCAAGGTAGATGCACATGTGTAGTCCCACACCACCTGCTTGCCGTCTGTCCAGGCTTGAAGGGTGATACCATCTGGACGCTTTTGGTTGCCATCAGATCTGCATAGTTGGGGTGGTTCCCTTACTGCTGGGCATCCGGCTGTTGTGAGGCTCCTCTTGATAATGTTATTAACCTCTTCATGTCTTGCAATCTTTCCCTCGGATATATATATGCACACTATACATATAATCGTATATATAAGCATATATATATATATATATATATATATATATATATATATATATATATATATATACACGAATACCTATGCACACACATTGGTGCTCCAAGGGAGGACAGTGGAAGACTTCAGTCCCCCATAATTTCCATTAACACCCAAATAAAAATAATAATAATAATAACGCATTGGAATAAGGGAGTGCAGAATTGAATGTATGGACTGTGAAAGACGAGGTGAACCACAGAACAGACAAGAAGAAAAAGGTCGGTGGTATGTTGAAGCATCTGTGGAAAAATCTTTATCCCTAGGAGCAAAGGAAGAATGTACAAGGGTATAGTGGTACCAACACTGTTATATTGGTATGAGGCATGGGCTTTAAACGTGGCAGCAAGGAGGCTCCAGGCAGTGGAGTTGTGTTTGAGGGCAATGTGTGTCGTGAATCTTGTGCAGCGACTTTGGGATGTAGAAATTAAAAGACGCTGTGAAGTCACCAAAGATATAATTCAGAGGGCTGAGCAGGGGTTGCTGTGGTAGTTTATCATATCTTGACGAAATGTTGGAATACGAACAAGGTAACATGAAGGGATCTAGGGAAAACCTGTTAGGTGGAGTTGAGTCACAGAGGTGGGAAGTATGGTGCCTGCACTCTGAAGAAGGGGTGAGGATGCTGCAATTCGGAGGGTCGACTGAACTGTGATGTCAGCACGATTCTTTCAAGACACCTACTAACTGAACGATGGTGAATGTGTTCCTTTGTTTTTCGGGTCATCTTACCTTGGTGGGAGACGGCCGTTGTATTACGATTTTTCTTTTAGTGTAGATTCAAGACAAGTGTGGCAGCCCTCCCTCGCTGGCGCCCCTAAACCCATCTTATATAAAGAACAAAAAGGCACAATACTGTGAGTGCAACAATACATCAATAACCTTCACATAGACGGAAACGTATGACGACGTTACGGTCGGAACCATTAACTAGTCACACTAGTTAATGGTCCATGTCGGACCGAAACGTCGTCATAAATTTCTTTCTCATATGTGAGGGTTATTTGTATACTCTCTTATAAAGAAATTCTAGAGCCGCCATTGATCACAAACATGCACGTACATGCATACACACCCACATTCATATACATGCATACATATACACAAGCATACACAGACGTTTATATACACACACGTAGACATACGCACACATATGCACATGCATACACATGTAAAAACACTCATATAAATCAGCAGACTCTTGGATGTTACAAATACCTGAGTGAGTCTGCATCCCCAGCTGATGTTAAAGTATTTAAGTGTAAATCTTGCCGTGGACAATTCACTCACAGATGTTCAAGAAATGTCAAAAGTAATTTACCCACAGTAGTATATTACCAACCATTCTGGAAAAAATACACTGACTTCGCCTGTCGTAAATAACTCATGCCCACTTAAACTTGCCTAAATTCAACCAAACCTTCACAAAATATAGAGTAATATAAATAATTCAAAATCACATACACATTGTAAGGAGTGAATTCGCGTTGGGATTAACAACAATCGTCACTCGCTATTGGTCAGAGGGATTCTACGCGTGTCTCCTGATTGGTTAAAGAGCTTTGTTTACTCTCTACACAAGTAGTAGAACTTCAGATCACCTTGATTGTATCTCTTCATTAGTGGAGGCTATGCCCCTTCTCTCTCTCTCCCCCCGTTAGTTGGCAAGGGTAGTTAGTGCCGCCTGCCGAGATGAACGAGGTCGTTAGTTCCACTAACGAGCACGGATGGCGACGGGGGGAAATAACTTCGACCCAGAGAAGGAAACTAACATTCTGGGGAAGGGAGTGACGTGTTCCTCAACACCTGTTTCTTGCATTCTGGCTATTGAGTTTTCCCTGAAGCAAGTTTATTCTTTTCTCTGAGAATGAGAGTCCCCAGGACAGTTCCAGAGGTAGTACCTCCCTACATATATATATATATATATATATATATATATATATATATATATACACGATACAATTTGTATTTCTTTATGCGGTGCAAATAAAGTAGTATAGTTTTCATGTAGTAAAACATTATTAGGCACAAAACAAAGCCACTAGTATGCAATGCATGTATGCAATGTATGTATGTGTGTGTGTACGTCATCTGTAAATGGCCATTCGTAGTATGGCTAAGTTGAAACAAGTCTGGAGATGCAGAATATTGATCGCCGTCCCTCTGACGTGCTAGGCCAGCACTTTCACCTGAGCAGTGTCCCCAGAGACTGCTCCAAACCACCAACTTTGCACCTACAAAACTAACGTTGCATTTGTACATTTTTGTAGGTGATTGATTGGCAGTGCTTTCGTAGTTGACCTCCAGCTCTTGACTCAACTCATAGTCTTCACTTGAATGCTGTAGCTGGTTTCTAAGGACTTGTGGTGCATAGTGTCTACTTCTGAAACCATGTAGTTTAAGAGCTAGTGTTACATTTATGCTAGTGGGTGTGTTAAAGGGTGGGGTAATTCAGTTAATGGGTGTAAAGGGGTGGGGTGGAGGTACACTTCAGCTAGTATGTGTAAAGAGGTGGGGGTACACTTCAGCTAGTAAGTGTAGTTAAAGAGGTGGGGGTACACTTCAGCTAGTGAGTGTAGTTAAAGAGGTGGGGGTACACTTCAGCTAGTGAGTGTAGTTAAAGAGGGTAACTACTGGAGCTTCAGCTTCTAGCTCACAGATAATGCAGTGATGTAAAAAATTTACCGCCAGGATTTACTTTGACGCTTCTTTCAAGATTCGAGTTCACTGTTTACGGCCAATTTCTGAGTCTAACGTTTCCCGCCAGTTCTAAAATTTACAGTTAATCGTCAGTTCTAAAATTTAATGTCTCGCCTGGTTCTGAAATTTACAGTTACCCGCCAGTTCTAAGCTAGCAATTTCCCGTCATTTATAAGCTTAACGCTTCTCGCCAGTTTTTTGAGTGACTCTTCCCACCAGTTTTTTGAGTGACTCTTCCTGCCAGTTTTTTGAGTGACTCTTCCCACCAGTTTTTTGAGTGACTCTTCCCGCCAGTTTTGAGTTTGTTTCCCGCCAAGT
Source organism: Cherax destructor (assembly GCA_009830355.1). Classification (NCBI taxonomy): domain Eukaryota; kingdom Metazoa; phylum Arthropoda; class Malacostraca; order Decapoda; family Parastacidae; genus Cherax; species Cherax destructor. The sequence continues at coordinate 130,483 of WNWK01000872.1, read as the reverse complement.
TTGGGTTTGATGTTTCCCGCCAGTTTTGAATTTGTTTCCCGCCAATTTTGAGTTTGTTTCCAACCAATTGTGAATGATGTTTCCCGCCAAGTTTACGTTTGATGCTTCCCGCCAGTTTTCAGTTTTCTGATTAGTGGTTGGCGTTTCCCGCCAGTTACCGTGAGTTGCGCGAGCAGCGGCGCGAGGCAGGAGAGCCCTGTGTCATTAGCTGACGCGCGTGTTATGACGAGAAGCACTGATGGTCGGAAGGTGCGCCCTTTTCTACGAGATTTTCGCCAGTAACGTCCCCCCTACTCCTCCCCAGGCGCAGGAAACACCGCCCTTACCACGCCCGCTCAGTCGTTGCGCCGCGCACGCGCTATGACGCATCTTCCACGCCCTCTGCCCGCACCTCAGTTCATGCGTAGGGGGAGAGGGTGTCCCTTGATGCTGTAAGGCTCTTGATCCAAGGTATTATAGATACCTATCCCGTGAATTCAACTTGATTACCTCTCATTACCAAGGTACCGGCTCCTATGGGTTTAGGGCTTCCCCATGAATATAATAAGTGGGCTGCAGCTCCTGACCCATGCTGTTTCAAGCAGACCCACCCATGACTCACGACACACATGGCCAGGCGTCTTGCACAAACCTTCAGCTTCTCGCACAATCACAATGAACACGCTCATTACAATATGACAAACAGGTTATTTCATACACACACGCACGCACACACACACACACACACACACACACACAAGGTAGATAGTGACAGGATGTTCCAGAGAGGGGACACAGAAACAAGGGGACACAACTGGAAGCTGAAGACTCAGATGAGTCAAAGGGATGTTAGGAAGCATTTCTTCAGCCACAGAGTAGTCAGGAAGTGGAATAGTCTAGCAAACGATATAGTGGAGGCAGGAACCATACATAGTTTTAAGACAAGGTATGATAAAGCTCATGGAGCAGGGAGAGCAGAGACACAGTAGCGGACAGTGAAGAGGCGGGGCCAGAAACTGAGTCTCGACTCCTGCAACCACAATTAGGTGAGTACATACACACACACACAAACACACACACACACCATTCCTCCAGAGGCGAAGTTTCAGGAGATAACAGATGCGATATTCCCATCGAGTTATCGAGTTGTGATGAAGGAGAGGGAGGACAGGGAAGAGAAAGTAGCAGCACTGCTAATCAGTTGAAGCAGCGAGGACACCTCAGGTGTCGACGGAGGTGATGATGGAAAACTCTTGTTAACATGTCAAGGACACAAGCAGATTGGAGAGGATGAGTCAACCTGCGACTCAGGTGGAACGATACGAGACACCCGGGAGCTTGCTACCATACTGTACTATCACACACACACAGAAATATAGCAGGGAAGGAAGAGGAGGCTATGCAGGCATGAGAGAATTAATTATAGCAGTGCAGTGGGACACAGACCTGGGAAGAAAAATAACGAATGAGAAGCATTTAGAAGGAGAGTGCGGAGAGACGAAGGAGAGATTCACACTTGCTAAAGAATCATGGGTAAGGAGGGAGGGAGGGAGAGAGAGAGAGAGAGAGAGAGAGAGAGAGAGAGAGAGAGAGAGAGAGAGAGAGAGAGATGTTCAACCATAGGAACAGAGATATATAAGCTAAAAGAGCAAGAACATAGAAAAGAAGAGAATTTGCATGGGTGAGAAAAGAGGGTAAGCAACAATGTGAGAATTACATCGTATGGAAAGCCAAATGTGAACCGAAGTTTTTATACGGTCACATAAAAGAAAAGACGAGCGTAAATGACAAGGTAATAAGGCGGAAGAAGGAAAGAGGAGAACTCACAAGAAGCGACCAAGAAATCTGCGAGGAGCTGAACACTCACTTTAAGGATATATTCTAAGAGGAAATAGAGACTGCTAGAACGATAGTGCACCAACGAGAACTGGACACAATGCACACAACAGAAGTGAAGAAACTACTGAGTGAGGTCGATGCATTGATGGCAATGGTACCAATAATGTCTTTCCGTGGATTCTGAGAGAGAACGCAAAAGCACTATGTGAATTTCTAGCTAAAAATAAATAAGGCGCCAAATTCCAGTGAGGAAGAGACTAAAATGATTAATGAGCCTGAAGAACTTGTAATGAAATACTTGACGATATCCTCATTGACCTAGAACAGTCCTTCAGATCAGGCTGACAGATTTCAACACAACGTCTGTATCCCACCAAATGTAGTTCAAATATTTAAGAAGAGTGAGAAAGAGGTAGGACTCAGCTACAGGACAGTGTCACTGGCATACATACTATGTAAGGCAGTGGAGAATATACTCCAGGCAGCAGCAACTGATATAAAACTTACAAACCTAACTTATAAAAAAGTTGCCAATTACAAAGATAATTATTCATGTTCCCAACATATAAAGCGCTGTAGCAAGCCACATGTGTACAAAATAATTAGATTGTTGGGTTTAGTCCTGACTCTTTCTCTTCTACTTCAGCTCTTCCTCTCACCGGCTATTCTTCTTCTGTCCCCACTTCCCCCTCGCCCCTAGTGGGTCCTTACCTGAGAGTCTGAACTAACTAACTAACATGTGTACAAATTCTTGATAAAGACGAAATACACGAACCACGGGATTACATGTCAGGATTATTATTATGCGTCAGGAGTACATGCATTATAAGGTGAAGGAAGAAATAAATAGAAGAGTTAGGGCGGTGTAAAATAAAGGAGAATATGATAGCCACAGAGTAATAATATGGAGCAGAGGATATAGCAATGTTTTAGAGAGGGCGGTGCGAGATGGTGAGAGAATATCCCATGAAATGTATTACCAAGAGCAAAACAATGAGGACACTCTGAGGCGGAAATTGAATCTCAGGGATACCGAGAATTGTGGGGGATGACTGTGGGGATACACGACACGGAAAAAGAAGAGTTACCCATCCTACCCTCCCAGTCATCCTACCCTCCCAGTCATCCTACCCTCCCAGTCATCCAACCCTCCCAGTCATCCTACCCTCCCAGTCATCCTACCCTCCCAGTCATCCTACCCTCCCAGTCATCCTACCCTCCCAGTCATCCTACCCTCCCAGTCATCCTACCCTCCCAGTCATCCTACCCTCCCAGTCATCCTACCCTCCCAGTCATCCAACCCTCCCAGTCATCCTACCCTCCCAGTCATCCTACCCCCAGTCATCCTACCCTCCCAGTCATCCTACCCTCCCAGTCATCCTACCCTCCCAGTCATCCAACCCTCCCAGTCATCCTACCCTCCCAGTCATCCTACCCTCCCAGTCATCCTACCCTCCCAGTCATCCTACCCCCCAGTCATCCAACCCTCCCAGTCATCCTACCCTCCCAGTCATCCTACCCTCCCAGTCATCCTACCCTCCCAGTCATCCTACCCTCCCAGTCATCCTACCCTCCCAGTCATCCTACCCTCCCAGTCATCCTACCCTCCCAGTCATCCTACCCTCCCAGTCATCCTACCCTCCCAGTCATCCAACCCTCCCAGTCATCCTACCCTCCCAGTCATCCTACCCTCCCAGTCATCCTACCCTCCCAGTCATCCTACCCTCCCAGTCATCCTACCCTCCCAGTCATCCTACCCTCCCAGTCATCCTACCCTCCCAGTCATCCTACCCTCCCAGTCATCCTACCCTCCCAGTCATCCTACCCTCCCAGTCATCCTACCCTCCCAGTCATCCTACCCTCCCAGTCATCCTACCCTCCCAGTCATCCAACCCTCCCAGTCATCCTACCCTCCCAGTCATCCTACCCTCCCAGTCATCCTACCCTCCCAGTCATCCTACCCTCCCAGTCATCCTACCCTCCCAGTCATCCTACCCTCCCAGTCATCCTACCCTCCCAGTCATCTTCAAGTCCTCATCCTCTTCAAGGCACGTGACTTGATGATGAATTGCTCTTCGTCCAAGGAACTGGAGCTGTCTTCCTCTTCCTTGGATTTAACCCAACTTCCTCTCATTCTTCAGGCACTGAATAACCCTTACGATTTTATCAGTAATAATAGTAATTAAAATAATTATAACATGATAATAATATAATACTAATAATAATAACTGAAAATAATGATATACATAATAATAATACTGATAATATTAATACCTATCAAGTCAGTTACTATGAATCGACCCCTGTAGCCACATATAGGTGAGTACACTAATATATATATATATTTTTTTTTTTTTTATTAACACATCGGCCGATTCCCACCAAGGCAGGGTGGCCCGAAAAAGAAAAACTTTCATCATCATTCACTCCATCACTGTCTTGCCAGAAGGGTGCTTTACACTACAGTTATAAAACTGCAACATTAACACCCTCCTTCAGAGTGCCGGCACTGTACTTCCCATCTCCAGAACTCAAGTCCGGCCTGCCGGTTTCCCTGAATCCCTTCATAAATGTTACTTTGCTCACACTCCAACAGCACGTCAAGTATTAAAAACCATATGCCTCCATTCACTCCTATCAAATACGCTCACACATGCTTGCTGGAAGTCCAAGCCCTCGCACACAAAACTTCCTTTACCCCTCCCTCCAACCTTTCCTAGGCCGACCCCTACCCCGCCTTCCCTCCACTACAGATTTATACACTCTCGAAGTCACTCTGTCTCGTTCCATTCTCTCTACATGTCCAAACCACCTCAACAACCCCTCCTCAGCTCTCTGGACAATCGTTTTGGTAATCCCGCACCTCCTCCTAATTTCCAAACTCCGAATTCTCTGCATTATATTCACACCACACATTGACCTCAGACATGACATCTCCACTGCCTCCAGCCTTCTCCTCGTTGCAACATTCATCACCCATGCTTCACACCCATATAAGAGCGTTGGTATAACTATACTCTCATACATTCCCTCTTTACTTCCATGGACAAGGTTCTTCGTCTCCACAGACTCCGAAGTGCTCCACTCACCCTTTTCCCTCATCAATTCTATGATTCACCTCATCCTTCATAGACCCATCCGCCGACATGTCCACTCCCAAATATCTGAATACATTCACCTCCTCCATACTCTCTCCCTCCAATCTGATATGTAATCTTTCGTCACCTATTCTTTTTGTTATCCTCATCACCTTACTCTTTCCTATATTCACTTTCAATTTTCTTCTTTACACACCCTACCAAATTCATCCACCAACCTCTGCAGCTTCTCTTCAGAATCTCCCAAAAGCACAGTGTCATCAGCAAAAGCAACTGCGACAACTCCCACTTTGTATTTGCTTCTTTATCTTTAGCCCAACACCTCTTGCCAAGACCCTCGCATTTACTTCTCTTACAACCCCATCTATAAATATATATATATATATATATATATATATATATATATATATATATATATATATATATATATATATATATATATATATATATATTAGAAACATGACTTGATAAAGCTCTTACGGAGAGCGTAACATGACTGTAAAGCTTGACAAGGAAAGAAACATAACTAAATAAAGCTTAACAAGGAGAGAAACATGACTAGATAAAGCTCTACAGAGAGCCAAACATGAGAGGATAGAGCCCTACACGCAGCTAAACATCGTCAACAGATAAAGCTCTACAGAGAGCCAAACATGAGAGGATAGAGCCTACACCCACCTAAACATCGTCAACAGATAAAGCTCTACAGAGAGCCAAACATGAGAGGATAGAGCCCTACACCACCTAAACATCGTCAACAGATAAAGCTCTACAGAGAGCCAAACATGAGAGGATAGAGCCCTACACCCAGCTAAACATCGTCAACAGATAAAGCTCTACAGAGAGCCAAACATGAGAGGATAGAGCCCTACACCCAGCTAAACATCGTCAACAGATAAAGCTCTACAGAGAGCCAAACATGAGAGGATAGAGCCGTACACGCAGCTAAACATCGTCAACAAAGTCTGCTATGCACCTGTGTGTGTTCAGGCCCTGAGTTCTTTGACTCACTATGCACTAGAAAGTTGAGGTTATTCATCCCTTCTAGCATGAACATTTGTTAGCAATATCAATGTGTTACTATCCTTACTAACTGCGTTACTATTCCTACTACCTTGCTGAACTCGTAACTAATTTACTATCTTGTTACTCAAATCATCACGAGGCAAACACACACACACACACACACAAAATCTCATTTAATATTGACATTCTGCAAATCATATCAGTCTTGCCATGTTACTGGTAGTGATACGCACGCACACACACACACACACACACACACACACACACACACACACACACACACACACACACACACACACACACACACACACACACACACACACACACACACATACACACACTGGAAAGGGGTCCAGTAGGATGCAGAAAGTGCTACAACCATTGAAAATTGCAAAAATTACATGACATATTGATCGGTGAAGACGAGACCTCTGCAACTGCAAACAACCAATCATACCACACACACACACACACGTGTGTGTGTGTGTGTGAATAGGGTGAATAAGAACAGATTGTTTGTGGATGGGAAGCAGGAGCACGAGGGTACAGCTGGAAGTTGAAAACCCAGATGAGTCATAGGGACGTTAGGAAGTATTTCTTCAGCCGTAGAGTAGTCAGGAAATGGAAGGACCTGCAGAGTGAAGTGGCAAAGGCAGGATCCATACATAGCTTTAAGAAGAGGTACGATAAGTCTCAAAACCAGAAGAGAGTGAACCTAGTAGCAACCGGCGAAGAGGGGGCCAGAAGCTGCGACTCGGCCCCTGCAACCGCATATAAATGAGTATATAGGTGAGTACTGTGAGGGCGTGTGTACCTTTAACAAACAGGATATGTTCATAATTACTTGTGGAGCAGGTGTAAGGTACCTACTGTGACTGAACCATGAGAGAGGAAGAGGATGTGAGAGGCAGGTAGTGTGTCGAAGGGAAGACAAAATACGAAAGACAGTAAGACTGTGTGCAAGTGGAAGACAGGAAGAGTGTGTGGAAGGGAAGACAGGAAGAGTGTGTGGAAGGGAAGACAGGAAGAGTGGAAGGGAAGACAGGAAGAGAGTGGTAAGGGAAGACAGGAAGAGAGTGTGTAAGGGAAGACAGGAAGAGTGTGTGCAAGTGGAAGACAGGAAGAGTGTGTGTAAGGGAACAGAGGAAGAGTGTGTGGAAGGGAAGAGTATGACAGGGTTTATAATCATGTAGAGAGTGTAGTGGCCATCACACAATGGTAATGTGTTAGGAAGTGTACACCTGAGTACTGTAATTATGTGAATGTATGTAGTTGCACACAGTTTCCTCTGTGGAACTCTATCAAAATTTTTTAAGTATATACAAACAATATTGTATTCGTTATGACGAATGAAATGCACTACATATTAGTAGCTCTCTTTCTGCCTAGCAATGTTTCTTTACATATAAACTACAATAATTATACCGCATGAAGAAATAAAAATTGTGTTGTAATGAATACCTTTGTTAAAAAAAGGTTAATAAATTCGTAAGGCAAGAAGGCCCCTTTGTAAAACCGTGTTGAGACTTATTGATCATATTACATCTTTTAAGGTGGACTCCAACTGATACTGAGATTACTGATTCCATTAATTTTCCCACAGTGAAGGTTAGGCTGTGTTCTATAACTTGAAGCTAAGGATCTATCTCCCACTTTGTAATTGGGCATCACATTTACTATTTTCCACTTATCTGGTACGATACTCGTTTGTAGTGGTATGTTGGATAGACAAACTTATGGTTTGTTTAGTTCCACCTCGAGGCTTGGTTGTTAGCGTCTTCAGCTCACACACTGACGTACCGAGATCAATCCCCGGCACGGGTGAAACGTTGGACATGTTTCCTTGCACTTGCTGCCCCTGTTCACCTAGCAGTACCTGGGTGTTATTCGACTTGTGGGTTGCATCCTGGGAAACAAGATTAATGGACCACAATGGAAATAAGACACAATCCTACTCAACTACTGACTTTATTGGGTTATCCTGGGTGGCTAACCCTCTCCCAGGTTAAAAAAGTTTTTCAGGACCCGGTCACTTGCTTGG
>WNWK01000872.1:0-117500 GCA_009830355.1 Cherax destructor | reverse complement strand
TATTGGCTAGTGATGGCAACTGAAATTTATCATATATTGAACCAATGTTGCGAAATTTAGAGAATGATCTACCACTTACTAGGCTTCAGTAGCCTTGTGTTGATGAAATATTAAATTTGAATTGTCAGGAAAATTGAAATACGGACTAAAACACAATTTTAAATATTATATTCAGTTAAATACTGTGTTAATCTTTTATTTATTAGGTAAAATTCAGATGCAATAAATATGTGTTGAAAATGTCGGTCACATAACAACGGCATTGATGTTACCGAGGTCTGTTGTCTTTGTTGTGTGTGTGTGTGTGTGTGTGTGTGTGTGTGTGTGTGTGTGTGTGTGTGTGTGTGTGTGTGTGTGTGTGTGTGTGTGTGTGTGTGTGTGTGTGTGTAGGGGTCGAGTCACTGATCTTGACACTGCTACTTTAGCTATTATCGACCAACTTCACTGATTTCGGATCTCCAGACACCTGATCATGAAACTGTGTATGGTGCTTCCCTTCACCACCAAGAGGCTGTAAAGCGATTTGTTTAAAACTGAAAATTAGGAAAGCTTTCTACAGACAAAGCTACGCTATTGTGTTGAGTGATCATCTCAGCCCAATAATGATTAACTGATATAATACCTTGCGACTGAATTTTTACCATATCTATGACTATCTGGTTAAAATTTGGCAGATATATGTTGAAAACTTCTCAGTGAGGACACAGGAAAAATATTTTGAGATCTTCGTGGATATATTAAGCAAGTGTATTCTATTAAAATTCAAATATGATTGAGAAACCGAAGGTAAACACATACACACACAAAAGCTGGGAGTCATTCCTGGCAAAGTCAAACTATGACCTGGATTTAACTAAAAAATATAACTTAAAATGTGGGACCATCAGCAGTAGGCTATTACACTATTTTATATAGTTACATTTTGGAAACATCCACAGTGTGCTGCTACACTATTTTTTATAGTAGTTACATTGTGGGAATAAAAACTAGCCTTGTTTTTCTATATCACAGTGTTTGTCGTATACATGAAACAATGGAACGTGGCAAACCCAGCTGGGAGGAAGGCTTCAGTAAGACAACGAGGATGTTGAAGAATAAGACACTTGTGCAATATTTGGGAATCTTTATTGAGTAATCTTTTCGTCGGCCACTGGCTTCTGCAGTCAAATACAAAGAAGAACTGTGGAAGATGAAGAGGAGTTTCAGGTCATCAGTCCCTCAGACTGGGAGTCGATGTATTGGACTGAAGAAGCCACTGGCTAGCATAATGTTTCCTCAATAAAGATTCCCAAATGTTGCACAAGTGTCTCAGTCTTCAACTTGTCGATTTTCTAAACCATTTACATCACTATGAGGATGTCGTCAAGTAGCTATGGCAGCGTCAGAGGTTTCCATCCAGTAGAACTGGAGTCACTATCTCGTGGGAATTACCAGCTCTTACGATAGCCTATCCTACACACGAGGGAAATTGAATTTATGAAGTGATCTCAACCAGCATGACGTGATAAAACCTCTTTAGGGTAGTGATTCTTAACCAGGGATACGTGTAATCTCCCCTGGGGGTACGTGAAAGCTCCACTGGGGTACGTGTAATCTCCCCTGGGGTACGTGTAATCTCCCCTGGGGTACGTGTAATCTCCCCTGGGGTACGTGTAATCTCCCCTGGGGGTACGAAACGTCTTCGTAAGTTTCGTTTTCCTATATGCGGGTTATATATTATTTGCGCAAGGATGAGGCCGCTGGTGAGGAAGAACTGTTCATCGTGACCGAAATGAAACATTATTTGCAGGAAGTGATTCAGTGTTTCCAAGGTTACTGTGGCTCAGAGATGGATGCGGGTCCCATATATTTTTAGTCTAGATTCCATGGATGACAGTGATATAAGGAAAGATGAAATGAAAGCTAATGAAGGAATCCGAATAAAATTTGAATCAACGAGGGTAGAAAACTTCTGGTTTGCACAACTCAAAACGTTCCCAGGAAAAGCTTGGGAGGTTCTCGTGCCATTTACCACAACCTAGTTGTGTGAGACAGGTTTTTTTTTTAACATTTCTGCACATAAAAACAAAGGCTAGAAAAAGATTCCATGCAAGTGATAGAATGCTTGCGGCTATTCCTAAAAAAAGAACCTGGTTTCATGATCGTCACTAATAAACGTGGCAAACGTATTTTTTCTGTTTATAATCGAATGCATATATGTTTTTATTCATAACTGTGTCACTGATCTGCTTCGCCTTTATGCTTGTTTTTGCTGTAAAAATAGATGTTTTCCGAAAAAATTAAAGTTTTAAGTTATTTTTGACACGGGGTACGAAAAACATAAGACAACTGAGGGGAAACGAGCACTTAAAAAAGGTTACCAACCACTGCTATTGGGTGAGGAGGAGGGGAGATGAGGATGGCGATAGAGGGCAGGTTAGATGTTGATAGATATAAAGCCTGAGAAGGTACACGGATATCCTTTACTGGACACCTGAATACCTCCAGCAAGTACTGGAGTGTCTTACACACAGGACTGAAGTGTTTTCTTGCAGAAGATATGACATTCCAGCAGGGATTGAAATTTTACCAAAAAATTTCCCCTGAATGCGACCCACAACAGTCTGCTAACATACGGGTAACTATTTTTACTGCTAGGTGGGCAGGGGTAACATGGATGTAAGCCAACTGACCCTTGCCAGGGAATCAAACCCAACACGTTGCGACTGTAAGTGGGATGCTCTCTCCAGTGAGCTACGTGGCTCCTGGGAGAGACAGTGCAGAATATACTCTTGTAGATGAGACGTAATACGCAACTTTGCGTATATACTGCACTCTGTATACACTGCGACTGCTGATCTCAGGCAATTATTACCAGTATTATACGTACGTTACTCAGTGTACTGGTACAGTGTTCCACGTAAATAAATATGTTTTCATCCCATTTACAAAAACAGAATCATTGTAATGATGCTGCGTCAGGAAATATCCTCACATTTCTCCTGACAAATAAAACACAACCCTGCAGTGTCGTACTAAATGGACATAGGAAAAAAGGAGATTGAAATGAAGATAAATAATGTTATAATAAAAATTAATGAAAAAAACGTAGAGGGTGAAAACGAAGAAAGTAAAAAGATTTTTCCTAAACAATGGAAGAAAGTGAGGCGGAGGACGACTGTGTAATAAATCACAATGATAAATTAGGGAAGCGTGGCAGACATGTAATAGTGTTCTTACGTGGACTACAATAGTTTGTGAGTGAAGTGACAGTGTGGTAAATAAACAAACATACACACACACACACACACACACACACACTTGTAAACTAGTGTGGTTTAAAAATGGTCAACCTTGTCTCACAAACATGCTGGCGAGAGAGAGGGACAGATGGACTGTATAGTCCCAACTACAAAAAAAGGTGCGTATTTGATAATTTACCTCATAAGAGATTGGGACAAAAACGTGAGGTGCAGGCAAGAGTTTCGAGGAATGTGGTACAGAGTATCTTGTGGGAAGTAGACAGTTACTGTCAGAGAAGTCAGACTGGGAAAGTACAAGTGGGGGTTCCGCAAGGATCGGTATTAAGACCAGTACTAGTTCTGGTATATGTGAATGATATACCAAAAGAAACAAGAGTCAGATGTATATCTGCAGATGTAATAATAGTGTGGAGAATAAACCGAGGCAGACAACGAAAGGCAATAACTAGACCTGGATAGACTTAGGATTGGTCAGACAAGTGGCTACCGGAATTCAACCCTAATAAATGCAAGGATATAAATATTGAGGAAGGGTTGTGAAGACCGGAAACTGAGTATAAACTCGGGGACAGAGGCTGAAAACTGAAACGTCCAATGGGTAAGAGTTTTCCAGTTAAATTTCAGGTTGAAAATTTCCAAGAAACAAGGTTTTGGCACACAATTTTTATTTTTAAGGTTGTCCAAAATTTTGGAACAGAAACATACTCAAAAACTTACCTGCATTATATATATATATATATATATATATATATATATATATGCAACCCTTCACAACCCTTCCTCAATTTTTATATCCTTGCATATATATATATATATATATATATATGCAGGTAAGTTTTTGAGTATGTTTCTGTTCCAAAATTTTTGACAACCTTATATATATATATATATATATATATATTGTGTGTGTGTGTGTGTGTGTGTGTGGTGCAATTTTGGCTTAAATAGCAACGCTCTACTTGCCGAATAAGGCAAGCGAAAATTTGTGTAAGCAATAATTTTGCAAAAATCATTCTGAACCTAACGAAAAAAATATATTTCACTGTGTTTATTATTAAATTACTGTAAGCTTATCTAAAATATATTTAGTTGAATTAGGCTAAATTAAACTGCGCTTGCTATAATAAGGTTAGGCAAGTTTTCTAAGGTTCTTTTGGTACAAAAATATTAATTTTTACATTAACATAAATAAAAAATATATATATCTTTAAACGTGTAAGAATTTTTTTTTAGAAAGGACTTAATTTTAAACGAGTTCATGCTAACTGACCAGTTTTACCTATTCGACACGACATATATTCGTTCGTACGTCAGTTTGCGTGCGGCCAGCAGTAACAGCCTGGTTGATCAGACCCTGATCCACCATGAGGCCTGGTCTCAGACCGAGCCGCGGGGGCGTTGACACCCGAAACCCCGAATTATTAAAGCAGTGTTAGTAATTCAGTGCAAAGAGTGGTAGAAACTCGATCCTCTACCCTCTAACAGAGAGAGGATCTACTATGACAGCGAAGAACATTTTGAGGAGGAAAGAGAGTTATAGAAGGAGTTAAGAGAGATGATATACTGATAGTGTACTCACCACCCAGCAGCAGCATCATTAGCAGCAGATGTAGTGAGATGAGGATGTTCATGGTAATGACTTCTGTAGCGTCGTGGTCGCCGTCAGTAGCACGAGTAGCAGCAGGATTTACAACAGCAGATGCAGTGGCAGAGTCAGTAGTAGGGGTAGCATCAGTAGTGATAGTAACAACAGCAGTAGTAGTAGCGGCAGCGGCGGCAACAGCAGCAGTAGCAGAGAACCACCTCCGTCAGCAGTAGTGATAATTGTCGGACAGAAGCGTCGTCTCCTGTATGTGTGTGTGGAAATTCTAGTGAGCAACTTTTTGACCTTAGCAAGTGGAACTTCACGGTCCTTCCTTCAACCTTATTACCTCCCATTCCCCCACCTGCTGCACGACCAATACGGGTTTAGCGCTTCCCCGTGAATATATTAGTAGGGAATTTCTCAGCTAACTGTGCAGGACTCGAACAAAGTAATAATTTCTTGAAAGGCAGAACCAAGCTGACACCTTTTGTAATGCAGAGAAAACTTTGACGTTTCACTCAGTCATGTTTCAAGTCCGTCTTGAAAAAGTTCACATGTGAGCGAAACGTTTTCCCAAGGAAGGTTTGCTCTGCTGTCTCTACAACTAGGTAATCGAGTATTTGTGTTTGCGGTGGTTGAGGTGCATCTCCTGGTCCCTCCTCTCTAACCCTCGACCCAATGACGTGAAACAGCCCAGTTTTATCAAGTTTCGAACCTGTAGTGTCCACTTCCACCGTGTCATTGATCCGTTCATTCTTGTTATTGAACACTTATATTGGTATGTGAATCGAGGTCACAGGAAACTAACCCAAGGTCATCTTAGGTCAATAAAAGTTTGTAATGATCAGACCAAGCTCAGCTAAGGTCACTCCTTTAAAACTGTAATTTCTAATGATGGTCTACAGGGTCTGTGATGGTCATGAGGTTGGTCTGTCTGATCCCGCTACTTTTTAACAGATAAGTCCGCTACTCAAGCAACGGGAATTCCGCTACTCTATGGAACAGATTCCTCTGCTTATTAGCGAGCAGGTTCCGCTACTCAAGCAAGGAGGATTCCGCTACTCTATGGAACATTCCTCTGCTTATTAGCGAGTTGGTTTCGCTACTCATGCAAGAGAATTCCTCTACTCTATGGAACACATTCCGCTACGAGACCTGGCTATAACTAATTCTTTTTAACGTAACTCGTAACTAGCTCATGTCAACATTCCTAGCACAGGAGGGCGTAACTGACTGACGGAGTCTTACACAACACCTTAATGAAACACTCAACACTTTTACGTGTTACACAACACACTAACACAATACACAACGCTGTGATGGATGCAAGTATAAATCTTTTAAGTAGCTTTTTGGAAGGATGTATGAAAACGAAAAGTAGATTTTTGGATGGATGTATAAGAACGAAAAGTAAATTTTTAGATGAACGAATAAAACGAAACGTAGATTTTTGGATGGATGAATAAAATACGAAAAGTAGATTTTTAAAGGGATTATAAAGTGAAAAGTAGATTTTTTTTAAAGAATGTAAAAAGAAACTGAATGTTCTCTCTTATCGAGAGAACATTCCCTCAATAAAGAAACCTTGACGTACTGTTGAGTACCAAGACGGCTAATCGCTTAGAAACTAGACAGCTAGGCATTTGAGTTTTGATGAATAGTGTGGAGTTAGGCTAGGTTTCTGTTTTTAATAGATGGGGGAATGTTGTTTGAGTCATGAGGATGTGTGTACGAAATACAGCTATGGTGTGTTCTTTGTGCGACTTCCTGAGGGGGACTAGAAACTTGACTCACCTGCCTGGGAACACTTGCTCATCCAACTGACAAACAAAAGGTGCAAAAGTCTCAAATTTTTATACTAGGGGGAAACGATAAACCCGCGGGGGTCATACAGCGCCTTGGACTGGGTGGGGTATAAATAGGTAATCAGATTCGATCCAAGAATTCCTTGGATCAAGAGCCCTTCCCTCCCTCCTAAAGGGTAAAATCGAGCAGAAATCCACGACCTGTGTCCTCCCACTCTTTAGCCTATCTCACACCGGTTATATACACTAAGAGGTGTATATTTCAGCATAAATAGTTAGGTGCATGTGTATATAGAGGCATATACATGTATACATATAAATATACACATACCATTTATCTAATGATAGGTTAGGTTATATAAACTTACAAAAACGTATATTTAACAAGTGAATTAAGAAAAAATGGCCGCATTACGTCTGGCAACAAAGTGTTAGAGATCAAACATGCAACGTTCAGATCTTAACGTTTCTCACTGGTGGTGGGAGGACAGGCTGCACTCAGCACTGCTTCATGAACATTAAACGTTAAGACGTAATGTAGTTCACACTCAGCTAAATCATCACTTAATTATTGCCTCGATTAAAGATAATGACGGGCAGCTTTAATGTTTAACAGTATAATTAAGGCGGCTGGATTCACCTATCATGTATTAATGTAACCTGGATTTCAACATTTTTTAATTGTTTTTTGGGGGAGTTGTATGAAAATCGTAAATGTTAATATCAAACATTAATCAACAGAATCCCCGATTGTAAATGTCATTTAAAACTCTTCATCTGAGAACCAAATAGCTTCCAAAATTACGTTTTAAATAAAGGAGCACGCACGAGACACCACTGGTCGACTTGTAGTCAAGACTGACACACACTGACTGAACCCTGGACGCTTTGCTAACCTCAGCCCTCTCCTGCTGGCCCGTCATGGCCAATCACAGTGAAGCTGACGCTCCTTTCGCTGCGTTGATTGGCTCGTCTAATTTCCCATCACAGCTAATCACAGTGAGCTGATGCTACTGTCGCTTTTCTGATTGGCTTCACTGGTTTCCCACCACAGCCAATCATAGTGAAGCTGATACTCTTCTAGTCTCTGATTGACTTTCCTGTCAGCCGGCAAAAGCCAATCACAGGGAAGCTGATACTTCTCTCTCCTCTCTGATTGTTTTTTCTGCTCGCCCATCATAGCCGATAGCAGTGAAGTTGATGCTCATCTCGTTTTGACTGGCTCGCCTGGTTTTCCACCACAGCCAGTCACAGCGAGGTGATGCTCCTATCACTTCGCTGACTGATATACAGCCCAGCTCTGTATTAAGCTTATAGCAAAAACTATATTGTTGTCTTGGCATGAATTTCGAACCAGAAGTTCTAAGTCTTGTTGTATCAAGTCTGATTACGTTCTATATCAATTAGTTTATGTGTTGTCAGGGTTGCCAGGTTTGGTCTTCAAGGGCCATGATGAGTAGTTACAGTTGTAATGTATTATGACCTCGGCATGTACTTTTTTAATAATCAAATAGTATTTGTTAATGCAGCCTTGCATATATTTTCATGGTTCTATTAAGTACTGCCAATGACTATCTTCCCGACATACGAAGAATAACATTAATGAACCCTCTAAACTCTAAAGTGTTAAAGAAATCACATTTGATACTGTACCTTGACTTACTAGTAACCCCAAAGCAAAAGAACCTGCCTACAAGAGTAGTTTCTGTCTCACCATTACTTGCGCTGCGTGACCCAAAAGCATTTAACCTTTCCTACAATAATATAATAATAGGAACTCGTAAGTGTTACGTTCGACCAAGAATAAACTGACAGATAATACAGTGGAATAAATTTCTAGCTTCATTTCATTTTAGTGTGTGTGATTTTTTTTTCAGATGCTATAAAATGCAAGATTACCAGGATTTATTGTCTTGTAATGTGTCAGGGACAGGTGTTATACTGACACACTGGCCTACATACAAGGGTACACACGGTGTTTATTAACCTGCTCTTTGGCACAGTCCAGAAGATTAGGGGGAGAGAGTGCACACACACACACACACACACACACACACACACACACAAGCCTGGTCCAGCAACTGGCTCCTGGAGTTCAACCCCACCAAGTGCAAAGTCATGAAGATTGGGGAAGGGCAAAGAAGACCGCAGACGGAGTACAGCCTAGGGGGCCAGAGACTGCAAACCTCAATCAAGGAAAAAGATCTTGGGGTGAGTATAACACCAGACACATCTCCTGAGGCGCACATCAACCAAATAACTGCTGCAGCATATGGGCGCCTAGCAAACCTAAGAACAGCATTCCGACATCTTAATAAAGAATCGTTCAGGACCCTGTACACTGTGTACGTTAGGCCCATATTGGAGTATGCAGCACCAGTTTGGAACCCACACCTAGCCAAGCATGTGAAGAAGCTCGAGAAAGTGCAAAGGTTTGCAACAAGACTAGTCCCGGAGCTAAGGGTATGTCCTACGAGGGAGGTTAAGGGAAATCGACCTGACGACACTGGAGGACAGGAGAGATAGGGGAGACATGATAACAACATATAAGATACTGAGAGGAATTGACAAAGTGGACAGAGACAGAATGTTCCAGAGATGGGACACAACAACAAGGGGACACAGATGGAAGTTGAAGACTCAGATGAATCACAGAGATGTTAGGAAGTATTTCTTCAGTCACAGAGTTGTCGGGAAGTGGAATAGTTTAGGAAGCGATGTAGTGGAGGCAGGCTCTATACATAGCTTTAAGCAGAGGTATGATAAAGCTCATGGCGCAGGGAGAGTGACCCAGTAGCGGCCAGTGAAGAGGCGGGGCCAGGAGCCTTGACTCGACCCCTGCAACCACAACTAGGTGAGTAAACTAGGTGAGTACACACACAGTAAGACTAGATAGCATATATACCATAAGTGTATCTGATATAGGTGAAATAGAGCATGAGAAGCCTCAGGGTGCTGGCCGCCATACAATGGCTGAGTTTAGAATGCGTTGTGGAAGTCAACACTGAGGGAAAAATTGAGAGTACTGCTTATGAGAAAGGTGTTCTCTTTGCAGGAGTGAATAATGTGCGGTAGTAATTTGAGGGTACCAAGAGTATCCTCAATATGTTCACGTTCACGTTATAGAACTTGATAATAGACTGGAGAAAGTGCAAAGGTATGCAATGAGACTAGTTTTAGAGCTAAGAGGTATGAGCTATAATGAGAGACTGAAGGAACTGAATCTGACTTTAGAGGATAGAAGAACCAGATGAAAATTTTTTTATATACGAGGACACAGCTGGAAGTTACAGGGACGTCAGGAAGTATTTATTCAGCCTCAGGGTGGAGAGGAAATGGAAAGACCCAAAGATACAGTGGAGGCAGGCTCTATACATAGTTTTAATAACATGTTCGACAGGATCTACAAGGCTATGGGGGTGAGTAAATCCTGCAAGCAGCAAGCTAAGAGACAGGACCTGGAGCTGAGACTCGATCCCTGCAACCACAAATGTGAGTAAAAATATTTGAGTCCACACACATACACACCACAAACTACAGACAACAGGCCAAGTGTCTGTCGACAAGTGACCTTGACAACTAGTAATTAAAATTCACACACACACTCAACAATATTCACTCAACAAGTGTTCTTGCTTCCTGCATTACAAGCATATTAAGAATATAAGTATAATCACTCTGAATGACATTATCATAAAAAATGACTGTCCCAGAACTAAATAACCTTTAGGCAGGGCCCATGATCTTTGACCAGACAAACACGGGATGGTTAGAATGGTGGAAATATTGAGTAGAGAAGAGGTGAGCTTAATCACCTTTAATAAATAAGTGATTTTAGATAATATTTGTGATCATGTGCCAGGAGAACAAAAAATGTCAACTGATTATGAAATATGTAATATTTTTACCCAACGATAAGGATGAGTCCATGAAGGGAAGGGAATTTTAAGAAGAAACATCCATGGATGACATGACAATGATGACAAGATCTACTAGAAAGATCACAACACTAGCCAAATCAAAATGTAATTCATTACACCAAGAGGGACAGCTGCAGTCAATTGACAATGACTTTTCCTTGGGAGCCCTGTGCGGAAAACGTTTTCTGGTTTGTAATATTTGTATATGTACTAGTAGGTAGGATGTAGTAAGTAGTTTAGAAAACGTAGGTATCTGAGCTCATTATATTCTTTATAATAATGACATATGCAAGAAAATTTTAGTAGAGTTTAACAGAGTTACGAAAATAGTGAGATAAAGTGTTAATAGTAAATCATGAATTAATTACAAATTGCTTATAGGTTAAAATTTAGAAAATTAATAATTAAATAGTGATAAAGAAGTGTAGTGCATAAATCTAGTATGTTAATCAGAAAATCGTTTAAACCAACAAGGACATTTCCGTGTAAACAGAATACCATCTCAAATAAAAGGCCTCTGGTTTGAGTTTACTATTGTCACCCATAAAACTGAAAGAACTGAAATAAAAGAAAATGGATCACACAAATGAGAGTGGTAACTAAAGGAAAATTAAAATGTTTTGTAATACCAGTCAGGGGTAACTCCAACCTGCAGTACGTTCCCCGCTTAGCCCATTCGGCAACTACTTCCTTATAGGCTTGAGGGTCATGGAATTATTTATCCTCTCACCGTACAGTGTCTACCCAGTGTCTATCTACTGAGGATCGCAGGACCCTATCACATGAATAATTATGTAATTAATAATTCCAGTTCTGACTACAGTGCTGTTATGAACAAATTACTCTGCATAATCCCACAGTATGTCGAGTACAGTTAATGAAGGAGGTAAAGTTGTTTTGGAACATAGTAAACTGATAACAATGTTAATGTGCTAATACTTATAAACCACCAATTAAACAATCATCTTTTATTAAACTAAATAAACCTGAAAGTAGTAAGAAATTAACTCATCTGCAACACTTACAACCACTGCATTGACAATCAGTTTAGAACAGCGGTTCTTAACCAGGGAACTCGCCCTCCATGGGAGGTGTGAGAAACTTCCAGGGCCCGGTGGTCTGGTGGCTAGAGTTCTCGCTTCACACACGGAGGGCCCGGGTTCGATTCCCGGCGGGTGGAAACATTTCGACGTGTTTCCGTACACCTGTTGTCATGTTTACCTAGCAGCAAATAGGTACCTGGGGGTGTTAGTCGACTGATGTGGGTCGCATCCTGGGGGACAAGATTTGAGGACCCCAATGGAAATAAGACAGACAGTCTTCGATGACGCACTGACTTTCTTGGGTTATCCTGGGTGGCTAACCCTCCGGGGTTAAAAATCCGAAGAAATCTTATGTTATGTTTATTTACGTTTAGAATTTTATATGATGAAGGCGGGACGCGGGGAAGACGTACTGTGATAGGTGGCGCGACTCAAGATTGGTCAAAAACCACAGGTCTAGAAAATATTCATTTTGTTTTAT
Source organism: Cherax destructor (assembly GCA_009830355.1). NCBI lineage: Eukaryota > Metazoa > Arthropoda > Malacostraca > Decapoda > Parastacidae > Cherax > Cherax destructor. The sequence goes on along the minus strand of WNWK01000872.1, from coordinate 105,424 downwards.
CTCAAAAAATCATTTTTGTTCTGAAAATCTTGATTTTTTTTGGTTTCTCCCGTCCGTCACATGATACCCACTTGAGAGCAATATATAGAGGAGCCCTGTACATAAATATTTTTGTCCGCATGCCGGTATGATTATACTAGACACTACTAGAAGCTGCACAAGCTGCAGGATTAGTCTGGTAAGTGGTTATTGGGATTCAATCTTAGCAAGGGTGAGGTTAACGTTATGAAAATTGGGGAGAGACAAAGGAGACCAGAAAAGAAGTACAGGCTCCGGGACAAAAACTGCAAATCTCACTTAAGGAAAGGACTCCGAGGTGAGCACAGTACCGAACATATCACCTGGGGGGCACATCAACTGAATAACCTCGGTTCTCAACATTATATACTTCACATGTCAGGATCATGGTGAAGTATACAGCACCAGTATGGAACCCACACCTGAGAAAGCATGTAAAAACCCAGAAAAAGTGCAGAGGTTCGCAACAAAACTTGTCTTCGAGGTAAGGAGCATGAGCTACGAAAGACTAAAGAAGCTATACCTGACAGAAGAGCCAGAGGAAACATGATAACGAATTACAAAATACTCGAAGGAATTGATAAGGTGGACAGGGACAAACTTTTCGAGAGGCGGGAAACAGGTACATAAGGGTACATTTAGGAAACAGGTACACGAGGGCACATTTGCATGTTAAAAGCAAAGACGAGTCGCAGGGATGTAAGGAAGTATTTCTTCAGCATTAGATTGGTCAGAAATTGGAACTATCTAGACAACGAAGTGGTACACGAAGGATCTATACACGGCTTTAAGAACAGATATAACAGGGCTCAGGAAGCTAGGAGTGATCCTAGTGTTGGCCAGTGTAAAGAGACAGGGACAGGAGCTGAGACTTAACCTTTGTAACCATACATAGGTGAGTATACACGCACTCACAGGAACTGCGATTGGATCCCTGCAATTAAATATAGGTATGCACACACACACACACACAGCGCCAGGAGCTGTGAATCGACCCCTCCAACCACATATAGGTGAGTACACACACACACGTTATTAAAGAAATAATTAACATAGATTCACAAAGTCACATTTTCTGGAGCTTCAGGGTGAAGATCAAAGATTATTTCTTAATTTTGTTGGTGGTGGCAATATTGTGGGAGACTGCAGGCGTGTAATGGAAGACTTGTCATGTGAAAGTCTCCTAAGTAACTCCCGAGGTGCCTGCGTGTTTGCGTCACGCGGGGAAGGTTAATACAAAGCTCCACGTTTGTTAGGGAGGAGGGACGGTCTGGAATTTGGGACGTCGTGTCTTTTTTTCAAGGTTGTCTGGTTAAATAAGGTCGGAATGTGTCATGATGATAGTGGAGGTGTGGTGTTACATGGGTTAGTTTGTACTCTCTCTCAACATCAACAACGGTGGGTAGTGTACTGATCAAGGTAGCACACAAATATAACAGGCCAAGTATCTATCGACAAGTGCCTTTGACAACTGGTAACTCACATTAAACAGGTCAAGTGTCTATCGACAAGTGCCTCTGATGACTGGTAGGTAATGCACATACACAAAACACACACACGTTAAGGATGTTAGGAAATACTTTTTTTTTAGGGGTCGGAATGATGAGTGTTGACGAAGCCTAATCAAGGTTCGTGGCTTCATCATGAGAAGTGCAGATACAATGTTACAATGGCCTCCTCCTCCTTTCTTCTGGCGATCAACGCCGTCTTAAAATATGCTTCGCCTGATTGCTTCCCTAATAACTACTTTGGCTTCGGGGAAGTTCATCAATTTTTCTCGGTGTTACGAGGTGTTATACAAGAGTTGCTCGCGTCATTTTCCTGTCAGGCAAATCAGTGTTCTGTGATCCTTGTGTTCAGCTCGCGTACATATTGAAACTATTATTACAATCAAAATTTAGGCACTAAACCCACAAGGGTCATAGAGCATACACAGTGAAACAACCAGACTTTCCTTCTCTGTTTTGGGCAATGATGCAAGAGTTTCTAGCCCTTTCCTTTCGACATTTTAGTCGCCTCCTGCGACTACCACTGCTTACGAAGGAAAGACTACAACCCACTTCAAACCTACGCAATATCCCCCTCCCCTCACACACTTTCCACCAGTTATAACGCAGACACTGGCAGAAGTATCCCTGGATTCGAACTGTTTGACAGTCTTTGATGGCACTGGAGGATATGTTAGTAGCTCAGATAATAAGCTTTTTCCTTAATTAAGGTTGTTTCTCTTAGTGGGGTTTAAGGTAAAACTTAGAACTTGGTATATACCATTCATGTAAAACTCTGATCTCTATCACCATTTCTGGGAAGTTCATGACGTCCAGAAAAAGAACCTGGTCACAGACCGGGCCGCGGGGGCGTTGACCCCCGGAACTCTCTCCAGGTAAACTCCAGGTAAACATAGGTTCAAGTTAGTGAGGAGTCGTCTCTGAACAAACCTCATTAGCTGAATAACCACTTAGGTATTTAATGTCCACATATAATAATAATAATCTTACAGTGCAGGTAAATTATAAATGTCTAAAGTTCTTTATTTTATTTATTTTTGCTGTGATACAGGCTAGGTGCACGGAATACAGGCTAGGTGCACGGAATATAGGCTAGATGTACGGAATATTGGTTAGATGAACGGAATACAGGCTAGGTGCACGGAATACAGGCTAGGTGCACGGAATATAGGCTAGATGTACGGAATATTGGTTAGATGAACGGAATACAGGCTAGGTGCACGGAATACAGGCTAGGTGCACGGAATACAGGCTAGGTGCACGGAATACAAACTAGGAAGTGAATTTCGGCCGAAAAAAAATTAATGTAACTTTTTTATTAGTCATTTAAAAAATCACCTGTGTACATGTTTCACCCCGTCCGGAAATGAACCCAGGGTCTTTGGTTGTGAGCCGAATGCTCCACCAGTGAGCTACGAGGTGCCCAGTGCCAGGTATAAGCTGAACCTAAATTATGAGGTTAAGTGAAGGGCGTGGAGACCAGAGGATTATAACTTACTGGAGCAAGGTATTCTCAGAGTAATAGGGGATTAAAACATGGAGGGGGTTAACTCTACAAGAAAACTATTTGTCAAGGGACCAAGTCAACAATGAAACATGTGTTTGTCCTCGAAAGACAGTAAAAACATGAGTAAAACAATAGCGTGCAGACCAAAGCAATTATGATTTACATTATCGTTAATTATAGGAAACATCGCTTGAGTTGAATTTATGCCTCTTAAACCGGGAGACCAGCAGCAGCAGCACCAGTAACAACAACGGCAATAGCAGAAGCAGCAAATGCAAAAAAATATCAACAGGGACTACAGCAACAGCAGTTGCAGCAACGGTAAAAACAACGGATAAGTCATCACAGACGCCAGCAGGTGTTGTTAGAAATGTTGGTATTGTTTCTTTGTTGTTGTTGTTGCTGTTTCTCTTATTAAACTGTTGTTGCTGCTTCCCTTGTTAACTGCTGTTACTCCTCTTTTTAACTACTCTAACTCTTGTTAACTACTTTAACTGCTGTTAACTACTTTTCATACTTGAAGCTCTGGGTGCCGCCGCGTCCATAACCTGAAATACAAGACACAAGTTAGTAAGTAACAAATTTCATTGTGTGCGGAGGTTTGGAAAAGAAGGCGTATTTAGGATTATTAATTAATGATAACCCAGCAAAACCAAGTAATATGGCTTATTTTCTTTAAGATTCTTTCCCAGAATGTAACCCAAAATAGTCCACTAACACCTAGGTACCTATTTACTGATGGGTGAACAGAGGTGTCAGATATAAGGGGGCCGCTCATACTTCTCGCCTAACCTGGGAATCATTGCCGGGATCTTTTTCATTGTGAGCCAAACAAGCTACCATTGAGCTCTACAGAAGCATGAAAATGAAATTAAAAAATGCAACGAATAATAAGAATCTTTACCAAGCGTATATATCAGTGATTGGTGAAAATAATGGTTGATTGCCAACAAATACAGTTCAGCTTGCTGAAAATAATTATTATATACAGAGGTCCTCAGGAGGAGCCCGGGTCACTACCTATGCGAAATGCCAGATCACCCAGGCTGTGATGGCTATGTGGCCCAATAGGCTGCCAAAAGCAACAGCCTGGTTGAACAAACATTCAAGAGAAAAGCCTGGCCCTAGACTCCCTTCCCCTCGCTTCTCTTTCCTACTAGTAATTATGATAATCATAACTAAGCGCTAAACCCACAAGGCTCATAGAGCACTGTTTCTCTTAATAAATTCTTTTCCTCAATTACCTGTGCACGAGATCTCAGCCTCCCTTCCTTCTTATATATTTAACTTAATTAAGATATTTACGGGGGAAGTGCTAAACCAGTATGAGCCACAGCAACTGGGAAATGGGAGGTAATCAGACTGAAGCCAGGGAGGATAGTTCCCGTACCCTGGATGATGAGCCCTTCACCAGCATCAAGGCAACCCAGTTCAAGGATTAACAATTCAAAGTTTTTATCCAGCTTTCAAACATGATACCAGTGAAGAGCTCTTGATCTAAGGACTTGGAGCGACCCTCCTCTTCCTTGGATTAAACTTGCTGTACGACCCTTATGGCTTTAGCGCTTCCCCATGAATACGATAATTTGTTCTTTTGTAATACTTCCTTATTCATTTAAGCTCTCTCTTCCTCTCTACACTCCCAGTCTTATTAATAGTTTTTACACTATAAAAGTCTGCACATCCTGAATTACCACCCTTATTACCTCGTCATTCCACCAATCATTTCTCTTACTCCCAGTACCCTCCCTTCAGTACCAACAAAGTTATGCAACTACATTCTTGTTAGGTAAGACACATATGCAACAGTTAGGTATCTTCCTTTCGAAACGTTTCGCCTACCCAGTAGGCTTCTTCAGTCGAGTACAGAAAAGCTGGTAGGAGCAGAAGAGATGTGAAGACGATGTAATCAGTCCGTCACCCTTGAATACCTGTCCGTATTTTATACCATTTTAATATTCAACTACATTCTTAAATATACACCGTACACTCTGAGAGCAATACTCACGTCAAGGACCAAATATAGTACTACACCAGGATGTGTACACACACACACACACACACACACACAATGCCTGAATAACTTAGTAAGTTTACTTAGGTACAGGTACAATAAGTTCAATTATCATACCTAATAACATATATGTAAATTACGCAGGATAACCTAAAAAGAGTCAAAGCCTAGCTGACTAACGTAGTGGCCTACCTGAATTACGTAGTAGACTATGAGACTAATGTAGTGGACTACCTCAATGACTTAGTGGCCTACCTGACTAACTTGAACTACACAAACAACCCGTACACAGGACAGAGGAGCTTACGACGACGTTTCGGTCCGACTTAGACCATTTACAAAGTCACACTAACAGAAAAAGAGATGGAGCCTGTATATACAGGCCTGAACTACCTGAATAACGTAAGTGTCCTACCGAGCGGATAACCCCTGGCAACTGTGTTTAGAAAGCTACGACTACAGGATGCGACAATCGTAAGCTGGATAAGCAACCTATGGTGTCTTTTTTAAGAAACACGATTAGTACAGGAGGCGCCAGTGGTGCTAGTGACGGTCATTACTGGCTGTTTGAAACATGGTGTGGGACACAGTCTTGCTGGTGAGGGTCCTTAAGACACCTGTTATTCCTGTTCACCCATCAGTAAAATGGGTACCTGGATTTTAGTCGACTGGTGTGGATCGCATCCTGGGGACAAAATTGACCAAATTTGCCCGAAATTCTCTGCATAACAAGGGGCTTCCTATATAGTAGTATGTCATTGATGTCAGCTAGGCCTGTATACCTTGTATATGTACTTGTAGAAATAAAGGATTATTATTATTATTATTATTTTAAGAGAAGCTTAGACAAAAAATGAGAGCTGAATGGGTCTTAAAGACTACATGAAATATATGGAAACTGACCTGCTCTTCAAGGTTAATTTCCCGTAGTTTAATCCGTGCCCGAGTAATGTCACACACCAATACTCACCTCCTGGACCAAAGAGGGCACCATAACAAGGTGTGGTGCAGTAAGGTTTGCCCTCGTGTTCAGCATGGCTGCCTGGCGTCAGAGTCTTGCTACACTTCTCACACTTGAGGCAGAACGAGTGCCAGTCCTTACCCAGGGAGGTCTTCCGTTCAGCTGTAGAGGTACAAAGTGCAGGCTCAGTAAATGTGTGGACGCTCAGTGAACGTATGGATACTGACGTTTTAATATTTCTCAGAAATACTCTTAATACGTTGCTTACAAACATGTGTAAAGAGAGGTAGAAGAAAAAACTTGCCTGTCATTCGTCTGTCATCCTCAAATAAAACACAAGACAACGATAATAAAAGGGAGGGAGGTACTCAAACTTTATTATTAATTATATTATTATTATTATTTATACTTACAAGACAAGAAGCACACACTCGTTACTCTTGCATCCGGATTTAACCCAATCAACCAAGCAAAACATTTCTTTAACTCAACCAACCAATGGAAACATTCTTTTAACCCAATCAAGCAAAACATTCATTTAATTTTTAGGTGGGTTCTACCATGTCTGAACTTGACACAGTAAGTGTGTTGACCTCCACCACTATGACCTCAATACAAGAAAAAAACTTTTCTCCTAGTTTTCTTCATTTTAGGTTAGGTTTCGTTAAGTTTAACCACGTAGCTAAAAAATGTCCAATTTAGGTAAACAATACCTAAGTAATATATACCTAAGGCTGAGCCGGATTAAGATTTTGTAGGCCCCTGGGCTATAGGTACTGTGAGGCCCCCTGTGATATTTTCAAAAGGAAAAAAACTTAAAGAAATGTTAAATTTATTTTTACAAGGCTAACCACATTTAAAATTCAAACATTTGCTTTGCGTAATTTCTTGGAAACAAATTGTAAACACATTTGATCAGACCCTGATCCACCACGAGGCCTGGTCTCAGACAGAGCCGCGGGGGCGTTGACCACCGAAACCCTCTCCAGGTAATGTCTGGAGGCCCACCAGCTGGCGGAGGCCCCTGCGCTGCAGCCCCTAAAGCCCTGACCTAAGGTTTGGAAAACAACACATAGCTGTGTTGTAAGAAATCATGAAAGTGCTTGGAAGTTTACTTTTTTCACAGTGGTTGTTTTCCATATTGTGATATCACCTGTTTACTGTGATCTTATTGCAACACCTAATAGATACCTAAGGTTCGGAAAACTACACCTAACTACCACAGGCCCAAGGGCTGCCACTTCACTGTTTCAGGCCTCAGTGTGGCGATCCAGAGAGCGAGAATGCTGCCAGGCAGGCAGGAAGGCTGCCAGGCAGGCGGGAAGGCTGCCAGGCAGGCGGGAAGGCTGCCAGGCAGGCGGGAAGGCTGCCAGGCAGGCGGGAAGGCTGCCAGGCAGGCTGGAAGGCTACTAGGCAGGCTGGAAGGCTACTAGGCAGGCTGGAAGGCTACTAGGCAGGCGGGAAAGCTACTAGGAAGGCTGGAAGGCTACTAGGCAGGCGGGAAGGCTACTAGGCAGGCGGGAAGGCTACTAGGCAGGCGGGAAGGTTACTAGGCAGGCGGGAAGGCTACCGGGCACGCTGGAGGGTATAAATGTTGCCATGCAGGCAGAATGGGAAGAATGCCAGAAATTTGGATGGAGATGCCATTGATATCCATTACAAAGTGTGGAGAGAGACTGCTATACTCTGGAACACTATATCCAGAGTGCCCAAACATCGGCCTTTCAGACACCTCCATGCAAACACTACAGGATATGGGAAACCACTTCGTTCTTAATATCTGAAATCTTGATATACCAACAAAAAGATGACGAGTGCTTTTGAGTGGTAATACACTCATTTCTTGAGATTGTATGTCCATATTGTATGGTGTATATTAGCTATATAAAGTGACTGTAATACATGAAATGACTGTAATAATTATGCAACACTGCTTAGTGGGGTTTGATAAAGATCCAGCGAGACCTCTATAAGCCTTATTCGTTTTGGGCTACCTCTCACAATGTGAGTATTGGGTACACAATAGACTAGCTGCTCAGGCAGGCAGGTCTCTTAGTAGGCAGGTCTCTTAGTAGGCAGGTCTCTTAGTAGAGTCGGACATTCCTCCCTTAAATCTGCAAGATATTTCCAGTTTAACAATTGAGTGACGCGGCCTTCTCTGCCTCTTGCCTCTACCTACATCAACTATTTACGTACCAGCAGGTACTCCCACGTGGTGCAGGTACTCCCACGTGGTGCAGGTACTCCCAAATGGTACAGGTACGCAGCAGATGGTGTAGGAACACAGCAGATAGTACAGCAGCTCATGAGAAAGCATTGACCTGGACCCCTCCTTCCACCATCTGGCCTCCCTCTTAGTGCATGTTGCAATCCCCGCCTGCTGCTGCGCTCCTTCTGCTTTTCTTGTTGTTGCTGTTGTAGGTACCTATTCGGCACGACATATATATATATATATATATATATATATATATATATATATATATATATATATAATATATATATATATATATATATATATATATATATATATATATATATATATATATCATATATATTTATAATATATGATGGGGTCCACCTCTGGTACAAATTGTGGGATCCATAGCCTCTGAGAAGTGGATAAAAAGGCTTCAAGGAAGAATATATATATATATATATATATATATATATATATATATATATATATATATATATACAGGGATTTCTTCTATTTTCTTAATAGTTCTTGTTCTTCTTTATTTCAATTCTCCGTGGGGAAGTAGAAAAGAATACTTCCTCCGTAAGCCTTGCGTGTCGTAAGAGGCGACTAAATTGCTGGCAGCAAAGGGCTAGTAACCTCTTCTTCTGCATAAATTACTAAATTTAAAAAGAAAAACTTTCGTTTTTCTTTTTAGGTCACCCTGCCTCGATGAGATATAGCCGGTTCGTTGAAAAAAAAATTATATATATATATATATATATATATATATATATATATATATATATATATATATATATATATATATATATATATATATATATATGTCGTACCATATAGGTAAAACGCTCTTCTTGCCGCATAGGGCAAGTGAAAATTTGTGTATGCAATAATTTCGCAAAAATCATTCTGAACCTAACGAATAAAATATATTTCATTGTGTTTATTACTGAATTATTGTAAACTTATATAAAATATATTTAGTTGGATTAGGCTACAAATCATTAATTTTTATATTAACATAAATAAAAAATATATCTTTAAATGTTGCTTAAATAGCAACGCTCTTCTTGCCTTATATGGCAAGAAGAGCGTTGCTATTTAAGCCAAAATAACAAGTTTTACCTATTTGGCACGACGTCCACAGCAGGACTCGAACCTGCAATCTCTGTATCAGAGTAACCACGGTCTAGCTCTGATACAGAGTTTGCAGGTTCGAGTCCTGCTGTGAACGTAAGACAATGTTTGTAAATAATTTCACCTGTTTGCGAATTATATATATATATCTATATCTATCTATATATATATATATATATATATATATATATATATATATATATATATATATATATATATATATATATATATATAATGGGGCCGGATGTAGCACTGACTCCAACATGTACGTTTATCTTATCTCTTCCTGCTGTTAACATGGTCCCCGAAGTGTGTACTCTCGTATTTGTGCTCACAGTTGTACTAATGTGATCTGGTTTATCATACATTAATAGTAACTAATACTAAAATGTTGATGAGTAACATTTAACATGTTTGCTCTTGAAGCGTTGCACTGAGTTTGCCTCAAAGTGCAAGTCAGTGCACTTGGCTGTAGTTACCTTTTGCCTAAGGCTTTTATCAACACTTGGCTAGTGTGTGTGTTCAAGTGGTCGATTCACAGCTCCTGGCCCCGCCTCTTCGCTGATCGCTATTAGGTTCACTCTCTCCCTGCTCCAAGAGCCTTATCGTACCTTTTCTTTAAGTTATGTATGGATCCTATGTGTGTGTGTATATATATATTCACTTATTTCGTAGTCTCCTACTTAGGTCACTGTGCCATCCCATAAAGGTATCCCCGTATCACATAAGCCTAAGCCCTCCTGCCTCAATGCATGAAAAAGGAATGGAACTGGTACAGCATCGAAGATTTGAAGTAGCAAATCAGAAGAGGCATTTACAGGTTATCCCGTTGATACTAATATCCCAACTTCAATAAAAATGGCAAAGTGGCACCTACACAGTCTAACATCAATCAAGCGTCGAAAGTTTAAAGCCAATCAGAAGACGCATTCTCTAGTTATAGCAAAGATCAATATCCCAAAATACATCAGCACCTTAAGTTTGAAGCCGGTCAGAAGTTGCATTCTCAAGTTAGAGATGTTGAAGAGTTTGAGGCGATCAGATGAGGCATTCACAAATTATTATATGAAAACCTATTTTCGCAATTTCTTTAATAAAAATTGAAAATTGACACCTATACTGCCCAAGATCAATTGAAAAAAATATTTCAGATACATCAACCTTTAGGGTATGAAGCCCATTAGTTAAAGCATATTTCAGCCATTGCATGGAAACCAATTTGCATAAAAAACTGTAAAATTAATATGTACACAGATCAAAATCAGTCTGAGTCTTCCTTTGAACAAGTTCACCAAAATTGAAAAATTGAAGCACGTCAGAAGAGGCAATCTTCAGCTGTTGTTCTCCAACAATTCCAATTTTAACTAAATTGTCAAATTTGCATCTGCAGAGTGTAAATTAGAGGGTACAATTCCGTCCGTAAGGTTCATCAGCATTATAGTTTGAGGCTGATCAAAAGAGGTTTTTTCACGATATTGTTACATTACTGGGGGAGCACTAAATCCATAGGGGTGATGCAGCACCTAGGGAAGGAATAGGAGGCATTCAGGTTCGATCTAAGGAAGAGGAGGGCAGGTCGATTTCCTTGGATCAAGAGCCCCTCACCGGGGGCACCTGCCCATGGCAGTAGTTGCACTAACCTTATGCCCTAGCAACAGTACATCAACTGAGAAAATTTAAAGCCAATTTAATTAGGTATTCTCAAGTTATAAAGCAAAACATTAGGTGTAAAAATATGAATTCAGACACTCCTTTAAATTAATGGTACCCCTTTGGGGTCTTCAAGAAGAAACTTCATAAGTTCCTGAAGGAAATTTCCATTCAACTAAGCTGTGATGCTTAGGTCGAACTGTGTGTAGCGAGCACCAACAGTGTAGTTGATCAGGTCGCTGACAGGAATGTTTGATCAGGGGGTTCACCGGCTAAACATACGTGCACACAGACACACCCACCCAGGCAGCTGTGTACAGTATGTGTACAGTGTACACGTACATGCACACCCAGGGAGTCATGCACACCGGATGACACTTCTATCATAGCCTCACCTACATCATTGTTTTCTTGCAACCTCGAAACAATCCATAATAAAACAACTCATACGATGAAATTAATGCAAATGGAGAAACTTCCCACTATAAAATTAGATATCTCGACCTACATCGTTTGATTTTAGCTTTAAAACGAAACATAGAACAGGGGAAAACTCACCGAAGTACACTGGCTTGCTACACTTGGGACAGTTCGGCATTTTGGAGTGCCAAAAATAGTAGATTATTGGAGAAAAGAGACGGTAAGAACACTCCCCTTGCAGTGTGGCCAACTACTGACCATCACTCCAGCACAGAACACTTGTTTACCTTCTTCAGTGTTAAAGTTGCCAAACCTCTCTTGCTCACTCCACTAATATTTACATACAAGATAAGGCTATGTCATTTATTTTTCTACGTAATATATGCAATATCGCGATTTCCGTGATGGTGCAAAGGATTCGATGATATTGCCAGATGTGATTACTGTAGTTAAGTCCTTTTAAAAACAGTTTCTGTATTTGGTAAATATAAATCATTATCAATTTCATGCACGCGCAGTTTGGTGGACAAGAGGTTGGAATCACCTGTCAAGAACTGTGTTTGTTGATGACTTCGCAGGATGGTACAGTATTTATCACTGTGTTAGGTGTAAAAGTTATTTCTTCAGAGGTTGAGTTATTTACCCAGAAAAACTTTCCAATGGTTAGTTTTTTTTTTAGTTTAATATCTTTATTATGCACCCCATACCCACCCTGTGGGCGGTAGTCAAAGGATTACAGAGGTACATAATGGGTCCAGGGACTGGGCCCCAAAGTTCTGAACAAGGTACAAAGGCAATGAACTCCAGGTAGATAATGGAAAAGCATCATTTGCAAGTATTCACCTAACGTCGTCTCGGCTCCTGGCCTCCCATGGCGACTACGGTCACATGCCTAGTCATCACGCTCTTTAAAATGGTGTATAAATTTTACTTTCAGCAAATCCTCGTCCATATTTTCCAGAGCCTAACTGCTCTCAGGCTGAAGTACTTTCTGAGTGGTTCAGGAAAGAATAGTAACAGCTAGAATCACGACGGTCTGGAGTTTTGAGACTCTCTGACCGCGGGTTCGAACCCCACCCGTGGTATAGTAACAGCTAGTTCCCAACATTAGTGTAAGGAAATTTTTCATTGAGAATTCAAAAACATAATAATGGAGGGACACTTAAACAAGCCTACTGGCCTATACTAGGCAAGTCCTTCTCATATCCAAACCTAATTGCCAATATATATTGTTTTTTTATACCCAGTAAAGCGCCAAACCTGTGAGGGTTATTTAGCTCTGAACAACAGCTGTAGAGGGTGTGGTATGATAACGCCATCCAGGTCATGAGTCCCGTTGTACAGTGACGCCATCCAGGTCATGAGTCCTGTTGTACAGTGACGCCATCCAGGTCATGAGTCCTGTTGTAAAGTGACGTCATCCAGGTCATGAGTCCTGTTGTACTGTGGCGCCATCCAGGTCATGAGTCCTGTTGTACAGTGACGCCATCCAGGTCATGAGTCCTGTTGTACCGTGACGCCATCCAGGTCATGAGTCCCGTTGTACAATGACACCATCCAGGTCATGAGTCCTGTTGTACTGTGACGCCATCCAAGTCATGAGTCCTGTTGTACTGTGACGCCATCCAGGTCATGAGTCCTGTTGTACAGTGACGCCATGCAGGTCATGAGTCCTGTTGTACAGTGACGCCATCCAGGTCATGAGTCCCGTTGTACAGTGACGCCATCCAGGTCATGAGTCCCGTTGTACAATGACGCCATCCAGGTCACGAGTCCTGTTGTACAGTGACGCCATCCAAGTCATGAGTCCTATTGTACAGTGACGCCATCCAGGTCATGAGTCCCGTTGTACAATGACGCCATCCAGGTCACGAGTCCTGTTGTACAGTGACGCCATCCAAGTCATGAGTCCTGTTGTACAGTGACGCCATCCAGGTCATGAGTCCAGTTCAAAGAGAAAGGGACCACATTTATAAAGTATGACCTCTCAAATAACCCGAAATGCTCTGCAAAACTATGGGCTTTCTGCATACACACCTAAATGTCACTCATCTCTGTATAAACATTGTACCATACTGAAATAGAATTATTATTATTATTACCAGTATTACTATATTATTATTATACTCTGGACTTCAGACGATGACATTTTAGTTTGTTATGGTCCGTCCTAACGGTCCAGGATGGACGGAAATAACTTTGATTTTCTATCCAATGTAAGTTATATATCATAGGTATTTCAGCCACGGTAATTGTAACATTTACTCTTAAAGAGTGAGAGTTCGCCGCCTCGTCGCCCAGACACCACAGGACGCAGCATAGACACACCTATCATCAAGCATACATGCATACCCATGGCCTAATGGGTAAGTGAGAGGAATATGCAAGTGACCATTAATGTGTGTGAGGTCAGAGGCCAAGGACCCAGAAGGCTGTCCTGCCGACCCGGCAATGCCAGTTCTGTGTAGAGAATTATAAAGTCGACTTTATAAAGCCCGACAACAAATTTTCTTGGATCCTATGCAATAATTGGAGAATGGTTCTTCTGTTAGGCTTTAAATTTTTGTTGCTGGAAAATGTCTCTGCTGATCAGAAATAAGTCACAGTGTTTGATTTTTATTGGGTTATCTTAAATATACATAATGTGTGTGACTCTATCCATTGTAAAAAAAAATGGAATGTTATGAACCCAAACTTTAAAAAAAATATATTGAATTGCTTACATGCATACTTATGCTTGTTCAAGCTTTCTTAGAGAAAATTTTGGATTGATTTTGGCCTCGGAAGGACATAATTTGCCGAAATACATATAAGTGTTTTTTTAAGCGAATTCTAAGGGAATCGTCTGAAAGTGTGGCTTTTACTGTTTATACATTCACAAACATACGTATACGTATACATACGTACACGAATACATAAGCACACACACACGAGACATGATAACGACATATAAAATACTGAGAGGAATTGACAAGGTGGACAGGAACAGGATGTTCCAGAGATGGGACACAGAAACAAGGGGTCACAATTGGAAGTTGAAGACTCAGATGAGCCAGAGGAATGCTAGGAAGTATTTCTTCAGTCACAGAGTTGTCAGGAAGTGGAATAAGCTGGAAAGTGAGGTAGTGGAGGCAGGAACCATACATAGCTTTAAGACGAGGTATGATAAAGCTCATGGAGCAGGGAGAGAGAGAGGACCTAGTAGCGATCAGTGAAGAGGCGGGGCCAGGAGCTATGAATCGACCCCTGCGACCACAAATAGGCGAGTAGGTGAGTACATGCATGCACGCAATGATGTGGGCCAGGAGCTGCGAATCGACCCCTGCAACCGCAAATAGGTGAGTACAAGGATCCATACGCAGTATAATACCGGTGTATAATTCTGGGGTCGATTAGTAGGTCGGTAAATAGGTCTGTTGGTAGATTTACCGACCGACCGACTAAACCAACGACCGACCGATTAATCGACCTATTAGATGTCTCGTAGCTCGACTGGTAGCGCACTCAGCTCACACACTGAAGTGCGTAGGTCGATCCTTGGTACGGGTGGAAACATTAGGACGTGTTTCCTTAACGCATCTGCGTTAATCGACTGGTGTGGGTCGCATCCTGGAGACAAAACTGACCTAATTTGCCCGAAATGCTCTGCATAACAAGGGGCTTTCTATGTAATAGTATGTCACTGATGTCCCCCAGGATGCGACCCACACCAGTCGACTAGCACCCATGTACCTATTTGCTGCTAAGTGAACAGGACAAGAGGTGTAAGGAAACGCGTCGAAATATTTCCAATGTTTCCACCTCGCCAGGAATCGAACCCGAGCCCTCCGCTTGTGAAGCGAGAGCTTCGCCAGCCAGGCCACGGGGTCACTGTGGTCACGTAAATACAGTTACATAAATTATCATACATGTGTAAATTACCTAGGATAACCCAAAAAAGTCAAAGTGACTTATTTCCATTGGGGTCCTTGACCCCATTATTATTATTATGATCATTATTGTTAGCCGACCGACAGACCAGTTAGCATCTTATAAGTCAAGTGCCAAACTTAAGTATATGTACGTTTTCTCTGTTACAAAATTACAGAAAACGTACATATTATGGCAAACTGTTATATAAAACTTAACCTCTATACACCTTCAAAATACAAATCTATATTGCTATAATATTAATGCAAGTCCTTTTAGCCGTTCAGGAGATCGACCCCCAGACCTCAGTGTGTGAGCTGAGTGCACTAGTAATCTGGATCATATATATATGAAGAAAGCTCCTGTCTTGGCAAAGGACCCCAATGGAAATAAGTCACTCTGTCTGACTTTTTTGGGTTATCCTAGGATCTCTACACATATGCTGCTATGTATGATAATGTATGTAAATGTATTTGTGTATACCTGAATAAACTTACTTACTTACTTACTTACTTACTTACTTGGCTGCAGTGGCATCATATGGGGTGGGGGGACGTTCCGCCCCGTACGACAGGGGTACCAAACCATACCACGTTGAGAGGTACCAACATTGCCAAATATACACACAATATAACATACATTATTTATACATTACTAACTAAGGAATTACTCTCGTGTCGAACACATTTACATACAGAATTGGTTTATTTCCAAAAGCAAGGCTCCTAACAATGACTAAATGTAAAATATAAATACATATGATAGGGAGAGTGTTGGCAGAACTGAGCTAAGGGCAGATTCAAACTGCGGCGACCGTTAGTGACATCAGTTGACCTGTTGCGTGAGGACCCTCTCGGGGGTGCCAACCTTTTTTGTTATTTTGTGTTGTGCTGAGCCAGACTGTGATACAACAACAGTAGTGTACAGTGATACTACACACCGTTGCTGCTATTAACAACGGAATTAGGTAAGTAAAGTAAGCAAGTATCTAAGATACGTATATTATGACCCATAAGGATGCCACCCACGCTAGTCAAATAACATTTAGGTACCTACTTACTGCTAGGTGAACAGGCACAGCAAGTGTAAGAAAACATGCCTGATGTTTCTACCCGTGCCGGGGATCGAACCCCGGACCCTTAGTGTGTGAGCCGAGTGTACACACACTGATAACGGATTAATCTTATAAAATTGCCAGAAATACATTTTACAGCTCTGAAAAATGACCAACATATTCGACCATGAATATATTGGTTGTCCCTTACTATTAAAACCTTGATATATCCTCTTAAGAATTTTGAATTCCAAGTTTTTAAAAATCTTGGTAGAGTAAAAAATATTTGATTAAGAATTCACCCAAAAATGCTTATAGCTGTCTATAATATTCCCTGTAAAAAATGCTGATAGCTGTCCGATTCCTCGTAAAAATGCAATAGTTTATTACGACCTAACTTAATTTAAAAAAACAGTCTTGAACTAAGATTACAACGATATAATATTACAGAATCGGCAATTATAAAACATGATATACTTGACAAGTCACTTATAAGTTTCCCTTGACATGTGACCTGAGAAAATTTTAACTTCACTGCTGCGCTCAGCCTGCTGAGTCAGGTGTGAGGTAATATCTCAGCCTGCTGAGTCAGGTGTGAGGTAATATATCAGCCTGCTGAGTCAGGTGTGAGGTAATATCTCAGCCTGCTGAGTCAGTTGTGAGGTAATATCTCAGCCTGCTGAGTCAGGTGTGAGGTAATATCTCATCCTGCTGAGTCAGTTGTGAGGTAATATCTCAGCCTGCTGAGTCAGGTGTGAGGTAATATCTCAGCCTGCTGAGTCAGGTGTGAGGTAATATATCAGCCTGCTGAGTCAGGTGTGAGGTAATATATCAGCCTGCTGAGTCAGGTTTGAGGTAATATATCAGCCTGCTGAGTCAGGTGTGAGGTAATATATCAGCCTGTTAAGTCAGGTGTGAGGTAATATCTCAGCCTGCTGAGTCAGTTGTGAGGTAATATCTCAGCCTGCTGAGTCAGGTGTGAGGTAATATCTCACCCTGCTGAGTCAGTTGTGAGGTAATATCTCAGCCTGCTGAGTCAGGTGTGAGGTAATGTATCAGCCTGCTGAGTCAGGTGTGAGGTAATATCTCACCCTGCTGAGTCAGTTGTGAGGTAATATCTCAGCCTGCTGAGTCAGGTGTGAGGTAATGTATCAGCCTGCTGAGTCAGGTGTGAGGTAATATATCAGCCTGCTGAGTCAGGTGTGAGGTAATATATCAGCCTGCTGTGAGGTAATATATCAGCCTGCTGAGTCAGGTGTGAGGTAATATCTCAGCCTGCTGAGTCAGGTGTGAGGTAATATCTCAGCCTGCTGAGTCAGGTGTGAGGTAATATCTCAGCCTGCTGAGTCAGGTGTGAGGTAATATCTCAGCCTGCTGAGTCAGGTGTGAGGTAATATCTCAGCCTGCTGAGTCAGGTGTGAGGTAATATCTCAGCCTGCTGAGTCAGGTGTGAGGTAATATATCAGCCTGCTGAGTCAGGTGTGAGGTAATATCTCAGCCTGCTGAGTCAGGTGTGAGGTAATATCTCAGCCTGCCGAGTCGGGTCATATCTCAGCCTGCCGAGTCGGGTCATATCTCAGCCTGCCGAGTCAGGTGTGAGGTAATATCTCGGCCTGCCGAGTCAGGTGTGAGGTAATATCTCGGCCTGCCGAGTCAGGTGTGAGGTAATATCTCGGCCTGCCGAGTCAGGTGTGAGGTAATATCTCGGCCTGCTGAGTCAGGTGTGAGGTAATATCTCAGCCTGCTGAGTCAGGTGTGAGGTAATATCTCAGCCTGCTGAGTCAGGTGTGAGGTAATATCTCAGCCTGCTGAGTCAGGTGTGGTAATATATCAACCTGCCGAGTCAGGTGTGAGGTAATATCTCAGCCTGCTGAGTCAGGTGTGAGGTAATATCTCAACCTGCCGAGTCAGGTGTGAGGTATATTCAGCCTGCTGAGTCAGGTGAGGTAATATATCAGCCTGCTGAGTCAGGTGTGAGGTAATATCTCAGCCTGCTGAGTCAGGTGTGAGGTAATATCTCAGCCTGCTGAGTCAGGTGTGAGGTAATATATCAGCCTGCCGAGTCAGGTGTGAGGTAATATCTCAGCCTGCTGAGTCAGGTGTGAGGTAATATATCAGCCTGCTGAGTCAGGTGTGAGGTAATATCTCAGCCTGCTGAGTCAGGTGTGAGGTAATATATCAGCCTGCTGAGTCAGGTGTGAGGTAATATCTCAGCCTGCTGAGTCAGGTGTGAGGTAATATCTCAGCCTGCTGAGTCAGGTGTGAGGTAATATCTCAGCCTGCTGAGTCAGGTGTGAGGTAATATCTCAGCCTTATAAGCCTTCTGCTGTCTTATTATTTTCACTGTTCCTTGATATTAGAAATCACGAAAGCACTTTTAAATTCACTTTTTTTTGTTTAGTGTGTGCCTAATAAGCAAAATATATTGAATAGGCCTAACTCCCTTAAATATATTTTTCAAAATACATAATCCAGAACACAAATTCGGCTAACTCGTTTTTCTAAATTAATTTGAATTACCTTGCTCAGACTCCAACAGCACACACAATCTTTAAACCACTTGATTCTGCTGTTATCTAACACGATCATACATACCCATTAAGGTTGTGTCATACTTTTGCCTCACGTTATTACTAATTCTATATTGTTTACCAGGGTTCCCGCTTCTCTGGAAATTCTTGACTGCCTTCGACACGCCACTGGTGTGTTGAAACCCAGGAGGGGAATCCATGGGTGTAATATACCCTCCATCCTCATGTGGGGAAACGAACTACTACTAGAAGAACAGTTCCCTGGATATGGATTTAAGATGCAGCTTTATTTTCTCCTCGTCTGTATGGCACACCGCTACCAGCTTCAACTCAGCTAAGTATCAGACCTCTCACGTCTCTTGTTACTCCACTATGATAGGAATAAATTTGCAAAACATCATTGCCTAGAAGTATGAGGCCTCATACATATTTCGTGCTAATGATGATTTTTCTTTTTTTTCCAATAACTTTTTTTTCTTCAGAGTAGTATGGTTTTCACTAAAACTATTTTCCTAGTGTCGTCTTAATCCTGACACTTGAAGGATTCCCTTCATACCCCATCCTTCAGGAAGTAGTCTGTCAGCCTCATCTGACAGACTTCATTATGTGAACAAAACTCAAATATCAAATATGTCGATCATGTACCAATATTTACTATGTTCATGTTATTAATGTCATACGTAGTGAAGTAATCTATGTAACAGGTTGGTGATTGGTAGTTTATAAAAATAACCAGTGTAGCAATAATAGCACTAACAATCGTAACACTAATAACGCTAACAATGACCATAGCGCAATTGCGTCATCCAGCCAGCGATGCCTTGTTTCTTGCCAGCGATGCCTTGTTTCTTGCCAGCGATGCCTTGTTTCTTGCCAGCGATGCCTTGTTTCTTGCCAGCGATGCCTTGTTTCTTGCCAGCGATGTCTTGTTTCGTACCAGCGATGCCTTGTTTCTTGCCAGCGATGCCTTGTTTCTTGCCAGTGATGCCTTGTTTCTTGCCAGCGATGCCTTGTTTCTTCCCAGTGATGCCTTGTTTCTTGCCAGCGATGTCTTGTTTCGTACCAGCGATGCCTTGTTTCTTGCAAGTGATGCCTTGTTTCTTGCCAGCGATGCCTTGTTTCGTACCAGCGATGCCTTGTTTCGTACCAGCGATGCCTTGTTTCGTACCAGCGATGCCTTGTTTCATACCAGCGATGCATTGTTTCATACCAGCGATGCCTTCTTTTGTACCAGCGATACCTTCTTTCGTACCAGCGACGCCTTGTTTCTTGCCAAAGATGCCACAAAAGCATTGTTATGACACAGGGTGTTTTTCTTATAATCCATCACATGAAATGATTTTCCTGATAAACTCCATCACACACATGGACTGGGCAGCGGGGGCGTTGACCCCCAGAACACTAACGGTATACTTCATATCAATCTATAATATCCTTAATAACTATAGCAAGATTGACAATAAGTATAATTCATATACTAGACTAAACAATGCAAAGAAGTGTTTCAGATATGCAGGTGTGTGTTCCTGCTATCGATACCTCTTCCAGCCAGTGAAGTCCTACTTGCCAGCGAAGCCTCTTCCAGCCAGTGATGTCCTTGCCAGCGAAGCCTCTTCCAGCCAGTGATGTCCTTCTTGCCAGCGAAGCCTCTTCCAGCCAGTGATATCTTTACTACTGCAACTCAAAACCCCTTAAATTTGATAAAATTCAATAATACCTTACTAAAATATTGAATACTGGAAATAACTCAATAGTTAACAAGGCCACATTGTAATGTTTTTGAGTCTTAATAGTTATTTATGCACTTCAGTTATCAGACTTATTAGCAAATAATCATAATAATTATAGCAGGATTGACAATAACAGTTAGTATAATTCATGTACTGTACTAAGCAATGCAGTGTTTCAGATATGCAGCCAGTGATGGGTCTTCCAGTCAGTGATGGGTCTTCCAGTCAGTGATGGGTCTTCCAGCCAGTGATGGGTCTTCCAGCCAGTGATGGGTCTTCCAGCCATTGATGGATGGGTCTTCCAGCCAGTGATGGGTCTTTCAGCCATTGATGGGTCTTCCAGCCAGCTATGGGTCTTCCAGCCAGTGATGGGTCTTCAAGCCAGTGATTCCTATACCATGTGTTCCTAGTTTTTCGTCCTTATTCACAAATGTCCGATATATTGATAGTGTATTGATATAAAATATTTATATTCATTAATATATCATATGTAATTATAAATCTATTTGATAAGTTAGGCATCCATAGATAATAAAATAACCCTTATAATGACTAATTACTTAACTTTTCCAATCATCAGTTATTTTTTCCAGCCATCAGTGTCTTTTCTCCAGCCAGCAACGCTTTCCAGCCAGCAGCGCCTTCCAGCCAGCAACGCCTTGCAGCCAGCAACACCTTCCAGCTAAGAACATTTTCAGTCAGCCAGCGATGCTAAGCCCCAGTCAGGGGCTTAGCGTTTAGTTTTCATTACAATCTTTCCAGTCAGTGTCCCAGGTTCCATGACCCTTATGGGTTTAATGCTTAGTCACAGGTTCCAACAAGTAGCATGGGTTCCAGTTAAGGTGCAGTCCAGAATGCAGTGCACTTTTCATTTAGCAATGTTCGTGTCCAGTGATGCTGGGTATGAGTCCCAATGTTTGTGTTTCGCGTGCCTAGTATGGGCCTGTAGGCCTACTGTATTGCTCATTCTTCTTGTGTTCTTTTGTGTTCCGGTCATTGAAGCAATGGAGTTTTTCAGTCAACACAGCAGTGTGGTTCTAAGGTCACAGGATAGTTTTATTATCCTATTTCATAACCAGGGTGACGCTTTGTATCGTTCTGTACATAGGATGGGTTTGTGTACCACTCCATCATAGTTTTCAAATTCCGTCATACAGGATGGTTTGTTGTATTTGCGGTTTTCCTGGCATATAGTGATTGGTTGTCTCGTATTCCATTATATTTTATTTTTACTGTTATTTTCCATCACAAATGATGGTTTTAACATAATATTCCATCACAAGATGGTTTTTCCCTATGTTCCATTATGTAAGATGGTTTTTCCCTATTCCCATCACCCAAGATGGTTTTTCTTATACTTCATTATACAAAATGGTTTGTAAGGTATATTGCAAAGGATGGTTTTTCCCTATTATTTTCCATCACATAATTGTTTTCCCATCATTTTATTGCATTTTTTGTAGCAAGTTCATTGTTCTGATATATTTTGCCAGTGGATGCTTTTCTTTTTATATTTTAACATGCAGGATGGTTTTTCTTATATTTTATCACACAGGATGGTTTCCCTCAATACTTCAACCACCAGGTGAAAAAGTCTGGCAGCCGCAACCTGGAGACGAGGGTATGGTCCAAGTGTCCTACCAGGATCATTTGTGTGTTCCATTGTAATGTATCATACTAGGTGGTGTGTATCATTGTAATTGTTTTATCAATCTATAATAATTAGCAAGGTTGACAATAACAAGACTAAGCATTATTATTGTACTATATTAAGGAATGCAGCAGTGTGTTCCAGCCAGTGATGTCTCTTACAGGCAGTGATGTCTCTTCCAGCCAGTGATGTCTCTTCCAGCCAGTGATGTCCCTTACAGGCTGTGATGTCTCTTCCAGCCAGTGATGTCTCTTCCAGCCAGTGATGTCTCTTACAGGCAGTGATGTCTCAGCCAGTGATGTCTCTTCCAGCCAGTGATGTCTTCCAGCCAGTGATATCTTCCAGCCAGTGATGTCTTCCAGCCAGTGATGTCTTCCAGCCAGTGATGTCTTCCAGCCAGTGATGTCTTCCAGCCAGTGATCCCTGTTACAGCTATTGATCAGTATATCCGTCTTGTCAGATACATTTTTTTTATCAAACCGGCCATATCCCACCAGGCAGGGTGACCTAAAAAGAAAAACCAAGGATATTAATTATGTATTAATATTTAATATTATGTATAATCATTAATATATATGTAGTGATATAATCTATTTAATACCTGGAGTTTACCTGGAGAGAATTCCAGGGGTCAATGCCCCTGCAGCCCGGTCTGTGACCAAGCCTCGTGTTGGACCAGAGCCTGATCAACCAGGCTGTTACTGCTGGCCGCACGCAGTCCAACGTACGAACCACAGCCTGGCTGGTCAGGTACCGACTTTAAGTGCCTGTCCAGTGCCTGCTTGAAGACAGCCATGGGTTTGTTGGTAATCCCCCTGATGTATGCTGGGAGGCAGTTGAACAGTCTTGGGCCCCTGACACTTATTGTGTTGTCTCTCAACGTGCTAGTGGCACCCCTGCTTTTCATTGGGGGGATGTTACATCGCCTGTCGAGTCTTCTGCTCTCATAGGGAGTGACTCTCGTGTGCAAGTTTGGTACTAATCCCTCGATAATTTTCCACGTGTATATAATAATGTATATCTCCCGCCTGCGTTCTAGGAAGTACAGGTTTAGGAACTTCAAGCGCTCCCAGTAATTGAGGTGGTTTTTCGCCGTTATGCGTGCTGTGAAGGTTCTCTGCACACTTTCTAGGTCAGCAATTTCACCTGCCTTGAAAGGTGTAGGTTAGTAATACATAATAGAAATAATTATAAGGATAATAACCCTAATAACTTCCCTTGTTTCCAGCCATCAGTTCCAGTGATACCTCTGCTTATTGTAGATAACTCAAAAGCATTTAAATTTTTAATTCATCCATAATTTTCCTAAAATATTGGGTATTCTAAATAATTCATGACAGTATTAAGCTACATAATGTTTTTATTAAACCCACTTTTCGTCTATATAAACAACTCATATTTATCAGATAATTTACAATTCATTACCATAGCAACTTGCTTAAGTATGACCTAAATCTTAAACTCATTAGTTGTGTAAATTTTTGACTACTGGCCTTAGGATGAGTATGTGGTCCATAACGTTATTAAACTAACAGCAATGCCTCTTCCAGCTGGTGAGAACTGTTCCTGCCAGTGATTCTTTTGTCCAGCCAGTGATTCCTCTCGCCAGCCAGCTATACCTTTTCCTACTGTAAATAACACCGAACCAGTTAAACATGTTAAAATTCAACCATAACCTTGCTAAAATAATGGGTATTTGAAATAATTCATGACAGTATACAAGCTATATTGTGATGTTTTTATTGTTTGTGTGTATAAAGTTGTACTGTTATTTGAGGGTTGACACGTAAATAATACATTACAAATGTAACTTGTTTAGCTCACTCATAGTCCCTGACCAATTATGTATCTTTATAGTATTTTACTGCAACCCATAGGATGAGTGGAGGCTGCATAAGGAAGCTATTGAAGTAACGGTGACTTCTCTTCCAGCCAGTGATGCTTGCACCATCCAAGGATGTCTGTGTTCCTGCCAAAGATGACCTGCTAGCTACGACTGCTTCTATCTTCATAGTGTCATATTTTAACAAAGGATCGTTTTTTCTGTTATACTTAAACCTAATAGGATGGTTTCTTTCATACTCCATCCTATGGATAATGTTTGCCAGATGAGGCTGGCAGACATCAAAATGGACCACATAACCTACCTAGGTCACCAAAATATATGTTCAATTACCAAATACATTGATCATGTATAAATATGTTAGTATGATTAATATATATGTAGCGATGTAATCTGTATAAGAGGTTGGTTATCGATAGCTTATAAAAGTAATATTAATCATAGCATTAATACTAGTACTAACAATCCTAACACTAACAAAATTAACCATAGTAAAAGTGTCTCATTCAGCCAGCGATACCTCGTTTCTTGCCAGCGATATCTCATTTCTTGCCAGCGATGCCTCGTTTCTTGCCAGCGATGCCTCGTTTCTTGCCAGCGATGCCTCGTTTCTTGCCAGCGATGCCTCGTTTCTTGCCAGCGATGCCTCATTTCTTGCCAGCGATGCCTCGTTTCTTGCCAGCGATGCCTCGTTTCTTGCCAGCGATGCCTCGTTTCTTGCCAGCGATGACTCATTTCTTGCCAGCGATGTCTCGTTTCTTGCAAGCAATGCCTGGTTTCTTGCCAGCGATGCCTCGTTTCTTGCCAGCGATGACTCATTTCTTGCCAGCGATGTCTCGTTTCTTGCAAGCAATGCCTGGTTTCTTGCCAGCAATGCCTGGTTTCTTGCCAGCGATGCCTGGTTTCTTGCCAGCAATGCCTGGTTTCTTGCCAGCGATGCCTTGTTTCTTGCCAGCGATGCCTCGTTTCCTGCCAGCGATGCCTGGTTTCTTGCCAGCAATGCTCGTTTCTTACCAGCGATGCCTCGTTTCTTGCCAGCAATGCCTGGTTTCTTGCCAGCAATGCCTCATTTCTTGTCAGCAATGCCTCAAAGACGCACTAACTTCGGTTATCCTGGGTTTTCTGACTCTCCCGGTTAAAAATCCAAAGAAATCTTACCCTACAGATATTGAAGTCATTCTGCCTGACTTCATTTTAATACACATAACCTTACTGGATCACCTGTTATTTAACCTCAGATGTTATGTATCTTTAGGTTTTCATATCAATAATGTTAAGTTTAATGGGCAATAAATAATACCTTATGTAATCTACTTTATAATAATGCTTAGAATATATAATTTATTTCAGAAAATGTCAGTAATGTAATTCAGTGGTAAAATTATATTTTAATTATGTTATGTTGTGTAGAATGTTGTATTCAACAGTGAATCGGTGTTTCTACTAATACTGTGTTACAGGTGTTCCAGCCAGTGATGCATCCTAGTGGTCCAACCAGTGATGCAGCCTAGTGTTTCAGCCAGTGCTCCAGCCAGTGATGCAGCCTAGTGTTTAAGTCAGTGCTCCAGCTTAGTGTTCCAGCCAGTGATGCAACCTAGTGTTCCAGCCAGAGATGCAGCCTCGTGTTCCAGCCAGTGATGCAGCCTAGTGTTCCAGCCAGAGATACAGCCTAGTGTTCCAGCCAGAGATACAGCCTAGTGTTCCAGCCAGTGATACAGCCTAGTGTTCCAGCCCGTGATACAACCTAGTGTTCCAGCCAGTGATGCAGCCTAGTGTTCCAGCCAGAGATGCAGCCTAGTGTTCCAGCCAGAAATGCAGCCTAGTGTTCCAGCCAGAGATGCAGCCTAGTGTTCCAGCCAGAGATGCAGCCTAGTGTTCCAGCCAGAGATGCAGCCTAGTGTTCCAGCCAGAGATGCAGCCTAGTGTTCCAGCCAGAGATGCAGCCTAGTGTTCCAGCCAGTGATACAACCTGGGCACTTCACAAGTCATCTCTCACTACCCAGAAGACTGAATAAACTTTGTTTATATTACCTGTTTATCTTTCACCCAAACTCAAAAATTCGATTGCAAACAATATCAGTATTTAATACTGACATGGTAATTAAATAAGCTGTAATACAGTATAGAGCAGAATAATGACATTAAATATTAATGCTCTTTTGGTAACCAAGTGATGCTGTCCATCAAGGGGGGGGGGCTTGATGCTTTGGAAGGACTCTTGATACAAGGAAATGGATCAGTTTTCCTTTTGAATCAAACTCGATTGTCTCCCATTCCCCAGGCTCTCTGACCCCTGTGGGTTTAGAGCTACCCAATAATAGTGTTGTATTTTTTTTTTTCAGGACGCAAGTAACCTCTCCGTTCTGAAGGACAAGTCCAGACGCTATGACCCCTGGGGTTTTAGCTCTTCCTCCCATGAATAATGCACAACAGTGGGCAGATTTCATCTAGGATTAAAACCAATACTAATAAAAATATACATGGTTACTAGTTTACCGCAATGTATTGCTAGGAGAAATATTGAAAAATATGCCTGTCTATAAGTTCTAGACAGATCCCCCTCAAGGAAGGGGGGGGGGTGTCAGGTGCCTTGATGCTGGTGAGGGGCTCTTGATCTAGAGAATCGGATCTGTGCTCCAATTCCCTGAATTGAGCCTACATACCTTTCGTCCCCCCCCCTAAGGCGCTATATAATCCCTACGGGTTTAGCGCTCCCCCATTATGATATTGATCTATGAAATTGATTATATCCAATTCCCAAAGTGCTGCATGGTCTCTATAAACTTTTACTATTTTCGCTAAATATAATAAAGTGAGAGAGGTATGGTAATACTTCTCCTCAAGGGAGGTTCCTTAATGCCAGTGAGGGGCTCTTGATTTAAGGAATCCGAACTGTTTCCTTGGCTAACGTTATTGCTTCCCATTCTCCAAGGTGCTTCATGACCCCTTCGGATTTAGCGCTTTACCCTTAATAGTGCAATACACAGATCAGGTGAGAATAAAAAATATATGTGATCAGTGATGAGGTGGGGTCAGGTACTGCTAGCACCAGGTAGTAGCTGCTAGTACCAGGTAGTAGCTGCTAGTACCAGGTAGTAGCTGCTAGTACCAGGTAGTAGCTGCTAGTACCAGGTAGTAGCTGCTAGTACCAGGTAGTAGCTGCTAGTACCAGGTAGTAGCTGCTAGTACCAGGTAGTAGCTGCTAGTACCAGGTAGTAGCACATCAGCTGACCCACATATCAGCTGACCCATACATCAGCTGACCCACACATCAGCTGACCCATACATCAGCTGACCCACACATCAGCTGACCCACACATCAGCTGACCCACACATCAGCTGACCCACACATCAGCTGACCCACACATCATGCCCACATCAGCTGACCCACATCAGCGACGCCTACATCAGCGACCCACACAGTGCCACATCAGCTGACCCACACATCAGCTGACCCACACATCAGCTGACCCACACATCAGCTGACCCACACATCAGCTGACCCACACATCAGCTGACCTGCGCTCATTCTACATTTGTGTGCTACGTGTCTCTGTGTCATATTCTGGAAATTTTCTAACATTTTACTTGTGCTATTGTTATTACTGTAATTATTAATCACAGTACAGTAGCCCCTAAGGGTAAGACTAGTGAAGAGTGAGGTCACAAGCCTTTTCCTTTAAGCTAAAAGGCTAGAAATGATCAAGAATGGTGAGAAAGGCATGTTGAACGCCCAGATATATATCAAACCAGCTCTATTGTCCACTTCAACCTTCTTTTGATAATTACATCTTAAATAATAATAATAATAATAATAATAATAATAATAATAATAATAATAATAATAATAATAATAATATCTTTATTTACTACAAGTACATGTACAAGGTATACAGGATTAGCTGACATCAATGACATACTACTATATAGTAAGCCCCTTGTTATGCAGAGCATTTCGGGCAAATTAGTCCTTGTCCCAGGATGCTACCCACACCAGTCGATTTGTCGTGTCAGTATCATATATACACTTGTTTAGTGTATCTTTATAAAGCTGGTCCCTTTGCGTGTGACGTCACGGTACCCGCTGACGTCAGAGGCTCAGCGCATGTGCACAGCCTATCATAGGCAGACTGCTCACTAACGTTAGACCTACAGGCGAGACAGACGGTGTGCTGGACTCTCCTCTAATTACTGTAAATATACCGTAACCATCCAACAAGGAGTATCTTTGACCTCCTATATATCTCTCCCAAGACCCACACGACAGATTAACCTCCTAGGTACCCATTTTACTGACGGGTGAACATAGACAACCGGTGTAAAGAAACACGCCCAATGTTTCTACCCTCGCTGTAAATCGAACGCAAACCCTCGCCGTGGGAATCGAGAGCTTTAGCGACCAGGCCACGGGCACCGTATGGAGGGCATCAGGTTCATTACCTTAGAAAAAGAACCCCCTCAACGGCATCAAGGAACCTGTATTAATATTGGTAGAATTACCCACAATATGTTAAGTAAAAGGACACAAGTGCAACTAATGTGGCATTTTATTGCGGCAACGTTTCGCTCTCCAGTAAAATGTTACATTAATTTCACTTGTGTCCTTTTATTTAACATCACCTCCCTGGAGGGGAGAGTCCACCATGATCATAATGCCAACAAATACCCCGTTAGAAAATGCTGCCCTGAGGCTCCATCACTCAATTATTTCTCTTCATTGTGGCATAAACCCTGGCCGCTACGATACACCACTTAATACCTAAGTGAAACACCCACCCACCATAGGGGGAGATGGAAGGTATTCAGGCTCAGTTCAGGGAACTGGAGTACAGATCCAATTCCCTAGATCAAGAGCCCCTCACCAGAGTCAAGGAACCTCCCTTGAGTCTATGTATGATAATTTATGTAACTATTTATGTGTACTTGTACCTGAATAAACTTAAATACTATTGTTCATCAAGTTACTTTCGGTCCTGGTGTATGAAGCAGTAGTGGACAACTTTCAATATATAGTGATGGAGGTAACTGAAGACGTCAGTGCGTCTGGTAGATGTACCAGGGAGATACCCATGGGTCAACATCCCTCACCTTCCTTCCCAGGCTGACTTTGTAAATGTGGTCTCTAAATTTGGAAAGATACATGTAACACCCCAATTTGGAAAGTTGCATGTAACACTCAGTGGTGTCATAAGGGAGGGGGGCCGCCCCGGGTGGCACTAGATTGGTTTTATTAGGCGCAGGTGTGAGTACACAATGGGCAGAGTGTGAGGGGACCCTAAAGCCAGACCGCTGCAGGGTAGGATGTTAGTCCTAGGATGGAGGCCGTGCGAGTGAGGCCGGATGGGCATAGCATCCCACTGACCTCAGCAAGCCTAGAGAGGGCAGCACCATAGTGCCGCAAGATATGAAACTAACAGACAGCATAGCCTGTCTACAGTGTATCTGCAAGAAGCTAAGCTCTGAATCGTACAATATGACATTCCAAAATGGTCCTAGTGCTACGGAAACTATTAATCGCCGATCCCCGTTTTGATTTCTCGTAATGGGTTAGGTTTGGTGAGATTTGTCAGGAAACAGAACAAATGTTTCCTGACGCAGGACTTAGTCATGTGATGACCCGCCGCTGGAGCTTTTGTTCATATGACCGAGGACTTCCGTTGGCTTACCCCTCCTCCCCCTTTATAAATTATGGTTATGAATATAACCAATATAAAATAGGATGGGGGGCACACACTTCGGAACACATGCAGGACATCTTTCCACCGTGGAAACGGGTGGTGGTGAGGGTCAGGGTCAGTCAGCTTCGTCAGCACTTAAGAACCAAACTCAGTCTTGAGCAACCCAGGGAGCAGCGCGCCTTTGCTAAGGAGGAATTTGATAGAGAGGAAAGGAGACAGTTTCGGCTAGACATGCCTCTCCATGCAATCTACAGTAACTAAAACATCCTGAAAGTTGAGTGGCACCGAACCAAGAAGGACTGCAGTGTACCTGTGGGATGTTGAATGTTGTGGGTGGCATCCTGGGGGACAGGATTAACCTAAGTTGCCTGAAATACTCTACATAACCAGGGGCTTTCTATATAGTATGCCATTGATGTCATCTAGGTCTGTATCAGTTGTATCTCGTACTGGTAGAAATAAATATTATTATTATTATTATTATTATTATTATTACTGAAGCGTAGCATGTTCTTGCCAGGTGTCGCCCCGTCAATAACTTTATCTATACTCAGGTTTTGTTTTTTCACCCATACTTCAATCATCGTAAATTTTAGATTTTTGAAACTTGTTTGTTCTGTGATTATCATCAGAGATACATGGTAATCATTATAAATAAATATAAAAGGAAGAAATTAATTTGTTGGCAGGTGTTTTATTTACAGATGGGCAGTGAAATCAGCTGATCTGGTCAGTTGGGTTTTGACCGCCGGTGAGGAAGGTTATGTTGCAGCCTCATCCTATAACCGTTTGACTTAAAATCTTATAAAATTATTTATTTGCATGCACAATTTTTTTCCCACCAGCAGTGTCTTATGAGGTAAGAAAATGATTTTTTAGAGTACAATTTTTTCACCAGAAGTGCCTTAGGAGTTTACATTGTTTTGTTACTGTATAATTTTCTGATAATGTAGAATTATAGACAGGGTTGGTAGTGACCCTAATAATAACAGATTATATAATTATTTTCAAGTAATATTCCTCTATATATATATATATCATTGAGACCTTTCAAGGTGGTGCTGGTGAATGAGCTCTTGATCCAAGGAAACGAACCTATCCTCTCCTTGGATCGAACCCGATTGCCTCTCATTCCCTCAGGCGCTATACGTCTCCTGCAGGTTTAGCGCTCCCGTGAATATTAATAAATATAATAATTGCTATATTTAGGGGAAAGCGCATAAACCCGTATGGGTTATATATACAACATTAGTGGGGAAGAGAGGCAGTCAGATAAGATCCAAGGAAGAGGAAGACAAGTCCAATTACTTGGATCAAAAGCCCGTCACCAGCATCAAGGAACCTCCCTAGAGGGATATAATAGCAATAATTAATAATAATATTAAAAATAATTATAATAGGAAATCGGATTTTATCGGGGTTCCTCATAAATTATGTGTAGTCACTTCCGGTGGTCACTGGCCTGGTCCCAGGCCTCCTGGTTACTTGCATGATCAGTCAGGCTGTTGGTGTCCTCCGCACCCAGTCCAACGTATGCAACACAGCCCGTCTGATCAAGAACTGACTAGGAACTTACCAAGTTCTCTCCTGAAGTCAGCCTGAGGTTGGAGGGTGTTGAAGAGTCGTGGTCTCTTTGCACTTATCGAGCTCTCTTGAAAACAGTCAAAGGTTTGTTGGTAATTATTTTTCATGCATGATAGGAGGGTGTTGAAGAGTCGTGGTCTCTTTGCACTTATCGAGCTCTCTTGAAAACAGTCAAAGGTTTGTTGGTAATTATTTTTCATGCATGATAGGAGGGTGTTGAAGAGTCGTGGTTCCCACTCATTGCCTCTCTACTTTTCACTGAAAGCATTTTGCACCTCCTGCCAAGCCTCGTGCTTTCATGTGGAGTGATTTCAGTGTGCAGGTTTGGGACAAATTTCGCTAGGATCTAGGTGTCGAATATCTCGCTTAAATTCCAGAGTAGTACCAGCTCCTCTGTGTCTTCCCTGCCTTCCTTTCCTGCCTTCCTTCCCAGCCTTTCTTCCCTGCCTTCCTTCCCTGCCTTCCTTCCCAGCCTTTCTTCCCTGCCTTCCTTCCCTGCCTTCCTTCCCAGCCTTTCTTCCCTGCCTTCCTTCCCAGCCTTTCTTCCCTGCCTTCCTTCGAGATGTGTATATGTCGCAATGTATATACACTGAGATATGTATCAGTGTATATACACCGAGACTCCAAGAGGTGTGTTATCTGTGTATATACATCGAGGGGTATCTGTATATACATCGAAAGATGTGTATATGTATATATATCGAGAGGCGTGTGTGTGCATATACACTGAAAGGTGTGTGTGTCTGTATAAAAGTTGAGTTTAATCCCTATTTTAAAGGTTACCGTATCCTTAGCTGGTGATGTACAAGCGACTAGTAGCCATACCCTCGTGTAGTCGACAGGGTTTAAACCTAATAAACCAGTCAACTAATCAG
This sequence comes from Cherax destructor, assembly GCA_009830355.1. Taxonomy (NCBI): domain Eukaryota; kingdom Metazoa; phylum Arthropoda; class Malacostraca; order Decapoda; family Parastacidae; genus Cherax; species Cherax destructor. Next base: position 73,157 of record WNWK01000872.1, on the reverse strand, counting down.
TGACTGGTGAGGCAATCAATGCCGTCTGCTCGTTGGTGAACTCATTATATACTTGTTGTTTTGCCCGGACACAAAATATGTTGGGTAACAGCCTGTAATGTATGTGGAAGGACGTCCATCCATCTCACTGTGTCTGCCTGCATTAAAGATGACAGTCTCACTACGCATGATGGTGGTGAAGGGTGACAGGTCATGGTCACATGAAAATAAGGCTCATAAAAATGTAGGTTAGGTTAGCTTAGGTTTGGTTAGATGCTAGATTAAGTTAGATTGCGTTAGGTTAGTTTTCAGACTGACTCATTTTACCTAGGTTCAGTGGTGGTGGTGAAACGTTAAATTGCATGTGGAACCTGCAATTTAAAAAAAATAATAAGGCAGTGGTAATGTGAGCAGCCCTGTTGTCTGCCTCAGCTCTTGAGAACATAAGAATGAAGGAACACGGGTAGGTCTACTAGCCCATGCTAGGCGAGTCGTTTTAAGGTCCTTTGTCTAATTTATTATACAGTGGATTAATATTGTCATTCTTTCTATGCTCTCCAATGTGCAATCACCAGTGGTCTGAGTACGACAGCGAATAACAGGCAGAGCATCGAGCCTCTAACACCCTTGTGTTGAATCATCCTAATGGGGTGATTGGGAGATTTCTTTCACGTGGCATACATCAGGAAAGCTCTCAATGGCTGGACTGTAGCCAGTGGGCATACTAAGGTATCCAAAGAGGCTAAGACCGACGAACATGAGTGCTAGTTGAAGCTTAGGTGAAATGGACTCGAATGCATTCACTTAGGACACCTTTATTGAAAATGGTTCGGGCTTTGGGGCCGTGATCACTTCTAATACATTCGTTTCCATGTTGACTGCCTCGATGTTGAATTATCCTTTCCAGCATGTGCCTTCTCCTTCCTATCCCCAACAACAGACTTCCTCCTTCCTCCAACATCAAACTTCCTCCTCCCCAACAATAGGCTTCCTCTCACCAACGACAGACCTCATTCTTCCCGTCCTCAACAGTAGGCTTCCTCCTTCAAACGACAGACTTCATCCCTTCATCCTCCCCCTCCCAACAGGAGAATTCCCCTTCACCCCTGGACAATGTATTTTTTCACTACTATATCATAACAAACAACAATGCCTCACAGCATACACACACGTCATTACGAGTACACACACCTCAAAGACCTGGTGTCGTGCTATAACGGACAGAACATGTCAAGGACCTGGGGCTCATATTTCAATGGCATGATGCCAATATCCAATAATTACAACTAGGATACAGTGTCAACTCATCGCGGTGAGATGTAAACACTCCTGTACTGGATTTATTAAGAACTAAGTCCTTAATTAGGTTATCTAGTTCCTGCTGATTAGAGAAATGTGGAGATTTTTATTATGTTTCATTAAACGCAACAGCATCACCTTCAGAAGATGTAGGGGATGCTGTCGAGGTCCCTTCTACAGAGTTGCACTGGGAATTGGTAAATTTTCACTGTGTGGTACTGGAACAGTAGGCAATGGTATTTTATCAATGGTATTATACAGACATGTTGATGAATAATCCACATGTGCAACACTTGGGTAGCTTTATTAAGAGATGTTTCGCCTGCGCAGCAAGCTTTATCAGTTTAATAATTACATGATAAAGCCTCCTGAGCTAGCTAAACGTTTCTTTATTAAGATACCCAGGTGTTGCACATGCGTGTTATTTCATCAACAGTTGATGATATGTTCGAATAAAAAGCATTTCTTCTAGCTTTACCATCTTTTATACATGGAAATTGTCTGTCGCGTAACAGTAGCAGTCAATGTGGTGATTTGTTGACTACACATTCGAGGAACTGCCAATAACCACCACCTGTTGCCAACACGTAACCATCCTTCTAGTATTCACCTATTTGTGGTTGCAGGGGTCGATTCATAGCTCCTGGCCCCGCCTCTTCACTGATTACTACTAGGTCCTCTCTCTCCCTGCTCCATGAGCTTCATCAAACCTCGTCTTAAAACTATGTATGGTTCCTGCCTTCACTACGTCACTTTCTAGCCTATTCCACTTTCTGACAACTTTGTGACTGAAGAAATACTTCCTAACATCCCTTTGACTCATAGGAGTCTTCAACTTCCAATGGTGACCTCTTGTTTCTGTGTACCATCTCTGGAACATCCTGTCTTTGTCCACCTTGTCAATTCCTCGCAGTATTTTATATGTCGTTATCATGTCTCCCCTGACCCTCCTGTCCTCCATTGTCATCAGGCAGATTTCCCTTAAACTTTCTTCGTAGGACAATCCCCTTAGCTCTGGAACTAGTCTCTAATTTCTTGATGTGCTTGACCAGGTGTGGATTCCAAACAGGTGCTGCATACTCCAATATGGGCCTGACGTACATGGTTTACAGAGCCTTGAACGATTCCTTACTAAGGTATCGGAACGCTATTTTTAGGTTTGCCAGCCGCCTGTATGCTGCAGCAGTTATCTGATTGATGAGCGCCTCAGGAGATGTGTTTGGTATTATACTCACCCCAAGATCTTTTTCCTTTAGTGAGGTTTGCAGTCTTTGGCCACCTAGACTATACTCTGTCTGCGGTCTTCTTTGCCCTTCCCCGATCTTCATGACTTTGCATTTAGCGGGGTTAAATTCAAGGAGCCAGTTGCTGAACCAGGCTTGTAGCCTGTCCTGGTCTCTGTAGTCCTGCCTGACCCTCGACCGATTTAATTCTCCTCATTAACTTCACATCATCTGCAAACAGGGACACTTCTGAGTCTATCCCTTCCGTTACGTCATTCACATATACCAAAAACAGCACAGGTCCTAGGACTGACCCCAGATGTTTTAAAATAAGCATCACAGGTAATACTAAACTTAGTGTCAAGGTCACGTCTGTGCATCATGTGTCAAGGATCAACGTTGTATCCTCACACATAACGGGACTAGTCTGCAAGTTCTGTCAGTAGGTTGTTTAAAGCCTATGGGTTAAACGAGGGTCACTGAGGCCTCATGTTACCGGTTCATTACTAATTAAGAGTACTTTAATCCTAAAGAAGGAATTAAAGTAAACTCTCAGTGTACAGTATATACAATGAGACATAACACATTTTGGTGTATATATACAGGATGGATGTATGAAAAAATTGTATAAACAAATCAGTAAATAATAATATATATTAAAAATGTAAAACATGTTAATTACAGTATAATTAATATGTGATATAAATTTTGGTTATTAAATTGTAAATACAGTTATAAATGTATTTAAGATATATATGGAATTCAAGAAAATGTGATTTTTTTTATGCATGGCTAACGTAAAAAAAATCTTAAAAGTCATTGACACTGTCAAACCCATCAGCAGACTCGCACTCATCTTACCCTAATTGTAATAATTTATTTATATATTTTATTTCCAGTAGTTGTGTGTTGATTTACTCACCCAGAAGTGTTTTTAGGGGTCTTTTTACAAGTCATGGCCCTGATTGTGTGTGTGTATGTGTGTGTATGTGTATGTGTGTGTATGTGTGTGTGTGTATGTGTGTGTATGTGTGTATGAAGTGAATGCATACTTAGTAGTGTAGTTGAGAGCGGATGTTGTTAAGGTTAGTGACACCTGTCATATCCTGGGCGTCTTTGTGTTATTGTTATCAGTCTCTATTGACTTGGGGAGTAATTGTGTACCTTTATTTGTCTGATGTATTTTATAGTGATTTTGCATGTTTGTTGAGTAATATTGTGCGTACTCACCTATATATGGTTGCAGGGTTCTAGTCCCAGTTCCTGGTCTCGCCTTTCAACTCGCCGCTTGCCAGATTCACTCGTAACCTCGTGGGTCCTATCCTACCTGCTCTTAAAACTCTGTATGGCGCCTACCTTCACTTCTTCATTGAGATTATTCCACTTGCCAACCACCTTGAGACTGTAGAAATACTTCCTTACGTCCCTATCACTCATCTTTGTCTTTAACTTCCAGCTTTGTCAACAAACACCAGTTTCCCGCCACTCACACAGTTGACCCTCACTACGCTATCAGTGTCTGAGTATTTTGTAGGTTATGTCTCCAGTGGTTCTTCTGTCCTAAAGTGATGTTAGATTCATTCTTCTGGAACTAGTCTCGTTGCATACTTCTGCACCTTCTCCTGTTTCTTAAAAAAAAATCAGGTGTGGGTTCCATTCCGGTGTTGCAGACTTCAAGATAGGTCTGACATGTTATAAAATGCACGGAATGTCTCTTTGTTGGGGTACCCCAAGGTTGTTCTTAGATTTGCTAGACGAGTATTGGCTGCAAAGATTATCCAGTTGATGTGAGCCTCTCGAGATATTTGCTAGACACTACTATCCTCATTCCTAGGTAATTTCTCTTTGAGGTCTGCTGCCTCTGTCCCCCCGAGTTTGCACTCGTGTCCGGTCTTCTGGCCCTTTCTCCAATCTTTATAACCTTAGATTTACTGGGGTTAAATACCAGCAATCACTTATCTGACAGATCTTGCAGTTAGTCCAAATCAGTTTGCAGTCTTTCCCTAGCCCTCATATGTTTCAATTCTCATTAATTTTACATCAGCAAACCTCACATAAACCAGAAACAGTACTGGTCCTAATAGCGATCCTTGTAGAAACCTCACTTGTTACACTTGACACTTCTTGATCTAATGGAGTTCGTTCTCAGTTATTATTTCTGCCTGTGCCTTACGTTTTGACCGAGTCTCTTGTGGGGTACTGTATCAAATGCCTTCTCGCATTCTAAGTGAAGTTTTCCCATCCCTCTCTCTTGTCAGATTCCTAACATGTTGGTAAGAAAAGATTTGCCATCTTCGAACCCGTGCTGGTTATTGTTTATGATACTGCTTCTCTCCAAGTGCTCTACCACTTTCTGATTATCTTCTCCTTTACTTTGCATAGTATACATATCAGTAAAATCAGTAAAACTTATCTATAGTTCAACGCTTCCTGCCTCTCTTAAATGTAGGGACGACATTCACTGTCTTCCAGACTTTTGGCGACTGTTGTGTATCCATTGACTTCTTGTTGATCTAAGCTAGTGGTTCGAGCAATGCTTTTGCTTCTTGCAGAATCCATGGTGACACCAAGTCAGGTCCCATTGCCTTTGAGGCATTCACGTCCATCATTTTTTACCTTCTCTCCTGTTGTGTGTATAGTGTCCAGTACCTATCTGCAATTTTTTTTCGTAGGCACTACTGTTTTCTCAGAAGACCTCTCTAAAACATTTGTTCAACCTTTACATATCTTGTCATTTTTCGTTAGCTCTCTTCATTCAGTCGAATCACCTGATCTTTTATTGTCATTTTTTTCTGATTTGGCTGCAAAGCAGTTTTAGTTCAGACTTGGCTTTGGTTGCTATGTCATTCTTAAATTGTTGCTCAGTCTTTCTCCTCACCCTTGCATAATTGTTTCTGGCGAATCTGCTCAATCTGTGTAATCTCGTCTGTCCTTCGAATTCTATAGTGTTTCCGTGCTATTATGATTGTGTGTAGGTGTATATTCTTAATTATTTGTACATGTATTTTTGTGGTTGCCCTTCTCTTAACCTCATACAACAGGTTTCGTAAGTTTCCTACATAGTGAGTCCTGTCGTTTCGATCCTCACGATTGTGTACGATGTTTGCTTCTTTAAGAAAACTCACAGATTAGTTCTTAGCCGTAATCAGTCATCTTGTAAAGAATATGAGGTAATTTTAGTCAGCTATAGAGATTAAAGAGTCAATAATTTATTTGTAAAACCTACTTTTTACAAGTATTTCACAATGCCAGCCTGGTCCCTCACAAGGTTGGCATTAAGTAAATACTCTGTTAACCATAATATTATACCTTTGTTGATCAATATATTATACTGTGAATACAATTGAATGTGTATAGACTTTATTGAAGGTTTACCCATAATGAAGAAATCTAAACCAGTTTGATATTGATGATAAGAGCACAACTGAATGTTAAACAATATTGAGTTGTTTGTGGCAGCCAGATTTTGACGAAATGTTGCAGTCAATATATTGAACCAAAATTATTGAAGGTTTATGGTGTTTATTAAGGTGAGTATTATTGCGTGCAGTAGAGTACTTCCATGGTGGGCAGGTGAAGGTCACCTGGCGTGTTGAGGTGTACTGTAACCTCTGATCTTTCATACTTAAAATATTATAATAATATGATTAATGTCCGTAATATTGACACGTCTGGGTAAAATATAAATAAATCCCCTTCAAGGAGGGGAAGGGGTATCTTAGTGTGGAGGAAGGAATCTTAATCCTTAAACATCGAACTTTCCTTCCTCTCCTTGAATCATATCTGATTACCTCCCATTCCGTACATATTTAGCGCTTCTACACGCTACACACTGCTTCGGCTCCTTCACAGAACCCACGGAGAGAAAATTCTCAAGTCATGTTGTTTTCGAGGTATCTACTTTCTCGGCATTTTTTTTTTTTACCTCTGTTGTGTGTATTATGTTTAGCACTCATTATCATACTTTTTCTTTTACTGTTAATGTCCCAGTAAGGAAAGCTTTAATCTCTTGTTCAGCTCTTCTTACACTTTGTCATTTCTTATAAGATCATCTTCCTTCGTCATTCTTATTACCTGGTTCTTTAATGTTGTCTTCCTTCCGATGTGACTGACTATATAGCAAGTGTCGTTCAGATTATTTACCTTTCAATGTTGTGGCATTTTTAGCTTGTCTTTCAGCCTCTCCGTACCGTGAATAAATGGTTTATAAAACTGGCAGAATGATAAATGAGACACTTGTGCAACATTTGCGTATCTTTATTCTGGAAACGTTTCGCTAGCTAGTGGCTTCTTCAGTGCAATGCAGAGAAAGGTGTATATGAATCTGTGACTCGTGAGCTGGCAACTGTGTCGCTTCCCTTCTGGTCTCTGGCTTCCAATACACCACAAATCCTTTGGTGAGTTCCCAGAGTTTTTCTACTCCCGGAGTCCGGCCATGGGCCAGGCTCGTCTAGTTCTTGCCTATTCAACCAGGCTGTTTCTGTTGATGGCCCGCAGCCCTACATATCCATCACAGCCTGGTTGATCTAGCACATGATGAAAATACTTGTCCAGTTTCCTGTTGAAGACTTCTAAACTTGTCCCAGCAGTGTTTCTGTCAGTATCTGACCAGACGGGCTGTGGTTCGTACGTCGGTTTGCGTACGGCCGGCAGTAACAGCCTGGTTGATCAGGACCTGATCCACCGCGAGGCCTGGTCATGGATCGGTTCGCTGGGGTGTTGACCCCTGGAACACCCTCCAGGTATACTTCAGGTCATCACCCTTTCCACCTACCAGCTACATATATCTTTCTTAGTTCCCTTCCCAGTGCATTTCACTCTGGAAATTTCTCGTACCTGTGTAATCTCTTATAAAGTCTACGTTCTGCCATACCTTCTGTGCTATGCCTCTCTTTCTTTTTACTTTCACGAGGTATAAGAAACTCCACACTGCAGTTTCTAGCACTGAGGGTCATCTGTGAGAAGTAAGAGCAGCTAGTATAAATTTTATGGGTTATAAGAAGAACATAAGAAAGAAGGAACACTGCAGCAGGCCTACTGGCCCATGCGAGGCAAGTCCAAGTCTCCCACCGGCTTAAGCCAATGCCCCGTCCCAGCCAGGTCAGGTTACATTCACTTAAGGAAGGAGCACACTACTCGGGGTTCGTAACTGTCAGCATCCCTTACCATTCCGGGGACTAACTACTGGAGTTTACATACTAGCCAGGGTAAGCAAGTAGTGTCACTACTTCTGATACTCCTCCCGGTAAGAAGTTCTCGGGATTGATCATTGTATTACGTTACCTGCATTGACTTTGGTTTAATCTGGCTACTCATGTGTATCTATGCCATAACCTATGTGATTTCCAGTAACCTCTATTTTTCTCAGCCAGTAAAACTGGAATTGGTTCTCCAATTTGGGGACCACGAGGGGCTGTCTGCGTGAGCATTTCTTGACCAGATTCCTACCCAGTCGTATGCTTGAGTTACGATTTGGATGTTCTCGTCGACCTTACTAGCCTCCTCTGCACCTAGTTGCCTCTAGGAAAATCGTATGAACATCTGTATTGACCAGGACTTCTTTTCGAGTGTGATATCTACGATACGGAAATCCTGGTCAACTGTCCTCATCACCTCAGTAGTACAAGGAAATCTGACCGAAACATCTACATCTTCGTCTGTATCTTACAGATTATCTACAGAGCATTAAAGATACCACCACGTCATCCATTGTTAACTTTTGGTCATTGTAATTTATTTTTATTTTTCAAATTTGATTCAGTCAGACTATTTAATTTCATGTTTTTCTATTTATTATTATAATAACTTACCCTTTTTTCTAATTTTATATCCTTGTCTTTGATTATCAATTGAATTATATTTTTTAATTATTTTTCATAAAAGAGGTACTTGAGATATCCACCTAATCCTTGGGATTCAATCCTCGCATCCTGCATATTCTATCTCTTATGTTACAATCTTTGTGTGCGTGTGGTGACTGGTGACCTACACTCGCCCTTGGGTGAAAGGGGACTTGGATTTGATTAAGATCGTTGCCCCCGCCGCTTTTACCCGTCACCTCAGCCACTCATTGATACTCTTCTTATTTGTTTTTAAAGATATTTGAATAAATCAGTGTGTGCTGCTATTCTATAATAGTTGCACATTGGGAACAAAAGCTAGCTGTGTTTCCCAGTCATATTTCATCATACAGGAAGGATCATATGATGCTGATGTCTCGGTCTGAGCTGGGAGGCTTCAGTAGTGTCACCCTCAGCTGGGAGGCTTCAGTAGTGTCAACCTCAGCTGGGCGACTTCAATAGGACAGTGAGTATATCGTCAAGTATTTTATTAAAGGTTCATCAGCTACGGCAGCTTCAAAGGTTTCCTTCCAGCAGAACTGCAGTTAATATTCAAAGAGGGTAGGGTAGGAGGAGGAGGGTAAGTTGTGTACCACAACCATTTGTTGGCGTTATTATTCCTTCCTCACCAAGAGTAACCCTAGTTCATTTCAAGTGTTTATCTCTATATTGTCACTTTCCCTGGTCTGCTAAGTGTTTATTGTCAAGTGTTTGTACAGTGCTACTAGTATGTAAAAATATAATGTAAGAATTGAGTACAAAGTGCTCATTGTCTCCGGTGTGTACTACGTGTGGATGTGATGCAGGATTTTTGACTACAAACTCAGCAGTTTGTAGACTTCATTGTAGTTAGTGAATTTATAACCTATATATGGCGTTCTGCATCACCTTATTAATGCAAGTGGTGGCAGCCTTAGGTGTTATGGTCAAGTGAACCATGGCACCACGTGGTGATGACTAGGACTTATAAGCGAACCATGGCATTCGTGGCGATCAAGGTCACTGATGACCTCTAAAAGTAGTCAGGTGTTACTAGTGGCAGCGGTGTATTACGCCAGGATGCTAATATAATGGGTATTAACATCACACTGCAAGATTAACACCTGATTAGTCATTGCCGAGTCATTTTGCAAGAATCGCCACGTGAATCTTGCAAGTTATTGCCCCGTAATATTTCTCGCCAGGTTAGACGGGGCAATAACTTTGAAGATTCACGTGGTGATTCTTGCAAGATGACTCGGCAATTACTACTCAGGTGTTAATCTTGCAATGTGATGTTAATAACCATTATATTAACATCCTGGCGTAATACACCGTTACCACTAGTAACACCTGACTACTTTTAGAGGTCATCAAGCAGTGACCTTTATCACCATTTATGCCACGGGTCACAGCGGCAGCAGTAACATGTTGTTTAGGAACTGTTGTGGGTTTAGAGCTTAGGTTTGATTGTAATAATAGTATTGTCCAGGAGCTATTGAGACCTTTTTTTTTTAAAATGTCTGATGGCTATCCTAAGAAAAATCTATTCGTACCTGAACTCCAGTAATAAGATGAGGGTATCTAGACTATTGAGCATCATCATGTGTGTTTCACAGACTATGTGTAACCTGCCAGTGCTTGCCCCTGATAGCTGCACCTGCTGATCAATGAAGAAAGCACACAGGATGTAGAATAAGCTTTTATTGTGACAACTTTTTCGCTCCGTGTAGTTTTATGACTTGATACAACTCTACACATTGAAATGTCCCAATAGAAGTCTCTCTCTCTCTCTCTCTCTCTCTCTCTCTCTCTCTCTCTCTCTCTCTCTCTACTGAGAGCTATCTACTTTAACCTAGATTAAGAACTGTCGTGTATTATCAGAATAAGCCAGCAAGGCAACGACAAGTGTTTAGAAGTAGGTTAAAGATGCACATACAAGCCTAGCACTACCTTCCACACTCGTCATATCTTCAAGAGATGTGTCAAAGAGCGTCTGACAAGACGAAATATGTAGATCTTCCATCTTTGTTTTTTTGACTGTGATTTTTCCTTCGTGCTGACAAGAGTTCATTACAGTTTGATTCTCTTTAATGTGTTTAATTTTTTTTTTCAGTTTGTTCTACCCGGGGTTGTCAAAGAGGATAAGAGACGTAAGAATAAATCTGTCAAAAAGAGAGTATAAAGTAGCAGAAATAAGTCAAATTTAAGAAAAGCAAGAGAAGACCTCGAAACAGCATGGTCGTCACCGCCGGCCTACATGACTTCCTCTCCGATCTCGTAGATCTTAAACTCTTGATCATCAAGAGTATCTACTTCACACTGCTGGCAGGCAAGTATCTTTTTCTCGAAATCACTCGGTGCCCACCAAGGTGGGGTGACCCAGCGGTGTCTGAGTAACACAGTTCACTGTATCATAATTATTACTGACAGTATATTATGCCTAAAAGTTGATGAATAAGATACATATGCAACACTTGGGTATCTTTATTGCCCTACGGGGACTGACTACCACCTACCAAGGGTGACGGCTGATCACGTCAAAACTACTACTGACTCCAGCATTGTGTTCTCTTGTATTTGACTGAAGAAGTTTGTTGTGCAGGGGAAACATTTCGACAATAAAAATACCCAAGTGTTGCATATATCTTATTCACCAACAATTCACGGTATTAAGTATATTCGACCCCTACATGATAACCCTTACAGGTTTTCCCTCTCATCAAGAAGGGTGTCTTGAGGCTAGTGAAGAGTTCTTGATTCAAAGAATTGGAGCTACCCTCCCATTCCTCAGATTGAACCTCATAACTTCCCATTTCTCGGGCGCTATATCAGCACTAGAGATTTAGCCGTTTCAAATAACAATTATATTGCAGGTGTAGTGATGGTGTGGCCACAGTTGACCCTGCACCAGCAGCAGCTGGGACTGACCACCTACCAGACGGGGATCTGCAGCTCAGCCATGTCTCTGCTCACCATATTGGTACCAGTCCTCGCTGGCTTCACCGGCGATAAACTAGGCAACTATAAGGTCAGCCGCTTCACTCAGGCAGACACTAGTCATTTGTTTTTTTCATTTCGCAGAATTGGATTCATCATCAGTGTTCTGCTACCTTATTCTATATGATAGTTACATACTAGGAAAACAAGGGTAGCTGTTTCCCTATCTTATTCTAGGTTGGCAATACTATACGGTGGACTACTTCTTATTTTCGTTTTTCGTACCTGTCAAAAATCCCGCACTGTAATTTCGTACCGTAATTTTACAAATAAAACAACAGTACCGTACTGAGTTCCGTACTGTACTGTATTGTTCTGCCAGCCTTGGATATTCCATCATATAGAATGAGTTACATAGGGTTGAAATCTGTTAGTGTGAGCTGGGAGATTTCATCGTCAGGTTTTTCACCAAAGGCTTCATAGGTTTCCTTCAAGCACAACTGGAGTTACTTGAGGATCATCATCTCTCATGATGGCCTATCTCATACACACAACAACTGAAGCTCGCGCAGACTGCTAGAATGAATGAAGATCATCCTAGAATGACCATATACTAATAAAATACAAAACATGATAATGAACTTGATATTCCAAGCATCAGATATCGAGTTAATGAAAAAAAAAACTGGCCACATTGGTGTTAACGTGTTCAGACAAACTCATCCGAACTTGCACTGGTAGAAGCCCTCAAAACTTTCTTCATAGGTGAATATTCAAACAAAACAGACAACTTTTTCCTTTCTACAGTATACAAAATATAGTTTACATGTAATAAAATATTAAGCCCAAAAAGTCACTAGCATGCTGAGCATTTCTGGAAAACTGGAGAGAAGGACACTATATTATATAGAAGCTTTTATTACTTCTACAGCGCCTCGTCCGGGACTGGACTTCATCAAGTACTGTATATATATATATATATATATAAACGCATTGTAGACAAAACCAACACCTCTGACCACCGCCGCAGGATGGCTGTGGAGTGCACAGACAAGTTACCAAACCAACCTTGACCTTCAGATTTAATTAACCTGCTCTCACAGTCCGCAGTTGGTAGCCTGGTAACTCAGGAAGAGAGTTGGTAGCATCTTAGATGTGTCAGTATCGCGGATACGTTTATCATTCAAGTTAGAATTATTTAACAAAGATCTTCTTGAAATCACATCTATATCATTCAGTCTAAGTGTTTTTGCTAATCTTTTTCAATCAACAGCTCACATTGTTTTTCTGTCAATGACCCATGCGCAAGTTGACAGTCCTTCAGACTGTGTTAGAAAGCCTGGCTGCGAAGTGATGTTTCTCCTCTTCCTCGGATTAAACCAGATCATCTTCCATTCTCCGGGCTCTCTGTGACCCCCTACGGGTTTAATGCTTCCCCGTAAACATTAATAATGCGAGATATCTAAAATTAACAAGAGTGTGATCAGGCCGTTTAAAATTGTTACCCCTGACTAGTTGAAAATACTGTGATACTGTTGGTAATTTTAACGGCAGTTTATCCTCAGTGGTCAACAGTACTGTTTACCTGCAGATGATGGTTAACAGTACCGTTTACTCTGGTGTTTATAATTAACAAGTGTTTATTCTCGGGTGTTAATGATTGACAACAGTGTTGCTTATCCTCAGGTGTTGATTAACAACAGTACTGTTTTCAACAGGTGTTGATGAGTGTAGCAACAGCGGGGGCGGGTCTAGCAGCATTTCTTTTCACCGTTGTGCCCAGCGCCAACACGACTACTGTTTACTACTTCGCCAACGGGACGACCAACAGCAGCCTCTTCATTAACGGGATGATCAACGGAAGCGACCTCACTTACGAGACGACCAGCCTCATTAACGGGAAGATCAACGGCAGCGACCTCCTTAACGGGAGGGCCACGACGGTTAAGGTCGACCCAGAAAAGTTGACTGTGACCTTCTGGAGTTATCTGGTTGTGAGGCTTCTGTTTGGGTAAGTCTCTCTCTCTCTCTCTCTCTCTCTCTCTCTCTCTCTCTCTCTCTCTCTCTCTCTCTCTCTCTCTCTCTCTCTCGGTATTTTTTCAATTAAATTATTTCAGTTAATAAATTATGTCGGTTAAGAAATTCTCAATAAATTATCTGTTCATAAATTATGCCAGGTAATCAATTATCTCAAGTTAATATATCCCAGATTATTATTATTCGTGGGGAAGCGCTAAACTTGTAAGGGTCATACAGCATCCGGGAAGTGGAAGGCGTTCACGTTTGATCCAAGGAATTGGGATGAGAGCTCCCGTATATTTTGAATTACTGTGTAATCCCTGGTGAAGGGCTCTTGATCCGAGATATTGGAGCTATACTTCCCTTGGAACAGACCTAATTACATAATTACTCCCAGGTCTTCCACGTGTTCCTTTCGTTCTATTTGATGATCCTCTTGGGTTTTGTATACAGTATCCTAGTTGAGTTGCTCATTCTTTCCATATCTAAGCAGCTGGAACTTACCACCATTGAGCGTATTCTCCGCTGCCCACTGGAAAACCTTGCTTATACCTTGCTTATACCTTCCTGCATTTTTTCTGTCTTCTACTGAAGTGACTTTCATGCTTATTTTGGTGTCATCTTCAATTCTGATACAAATCTGTGGCGATTGTTTTCATCTAAGTCCTGAATAAGGATAAGAAACAGAGGTGTCAGGACCGTGCCTTTGGGTACTGAGCTTTTTCTTCGCTAATGCTGGACTTTGCTGTTTACTACTACTATTTGTGTTTTTTTTTTTTTTATAAAGTTGAAAATCCATCTGCCTGCCTTCCCGTTATGTTCCAGTCATTTTTGTACAGTGCCAGTTCTCCCACAGACTGTTCTAGTCAGTGGAATACACTGTCATTTCTCCTACAGGATGTTCCAGTAAGTGGGGTACACTGTCAGTTCTCCTACAGAATGTTCCAGTCAGTGGGGTACACATTATACGAGGGGGCAGTGATGGCCCACGTGCAGGAGCGAGGTATCAACTATGGCTACCAGAGGGCCTGGGGCACCATGGCTGTCATAGTCAGCTCTCTCCTGGGTGGCTACCTCGTCGACATCACTAGTGGCTTCAAGTAAGTTGTGCCCATCCACTAATTCTCTCTCTCTCTCTCTCTCTCTCTCTCTCTCTCTCTCTCTCTCTCTCTCTCTCTCTCTCTCTCTCTCTCTCTCTCTCTCTCTCTCTCTCTCTCTCTCTCTCATACACATACACATACATGTATGCGAGAGAAAGAGAGATCTGACTGAAATATTTGTCTCTTGCTTTCAAAACACGCAAGCTATGATTGTGTAGTGCTCAAAGAGAAAGGTTTCTTCATGCTAGTGAAAGACTCTTGATCAAAGGAATTGGAGCTCCTTCCTCGGATCAAATCTGATTACTTCTCGTGTGTTATATGGACACTAATGAAGGAGCTAATTCAGTACTGTACACGGACACATTTTATCTGAGGGATATTTACAGGTGAGATGTTTGGAGGGCGGGACATTCTTGAAGGTAGTAATAATAGTAGTGGAGGTAATAGTAGTTACAGGTTGAGCTAGTAGAAATAACCTGGTGTGCGATAATTGCAAGTGATGGCAGAGTTGTGTAGTGTTAAGAGGATCTGTGCTAGTATCTCAGAGACGGTGAAGGTGTCCTTGTTTGTGTTTCTGTATGCAAAGGGGAAATTACAGCATCTTCCAGGCATACCTTGACTTTGCCCACTGTAAATTACGCATAACCATTTAAACTTTTTTTTTTACAAGCATACCTTGCTAAAATATATAGTAATGTTTTTGTATTTCTTGTTTGTGTCCTAATTCATGTCTACATAAATAACTCATTACGATTGTAATCAGATATAAACACAAATAATCCTCATATAACAGAGATGAGCTTACGACATTTCGGTCCGACTTGGACTTACGTCGTCGTAAGCTCTCCTACGTGCGGGTTATTTGTGTATTGTTCCAGTCACGGTATTGTTCATTTTTGTTCTTCAGATATAAACATGTTAATAGTTTATTACCACTAACTTGTTTAGCCATCAGAACTTTGCGGCCCAGTCCCTGGACCCATTATGTGCCTCTGTAATCTTTGGACTACCGCCTACACTATGGGTGACGGGTGCATAATAAAGATATTAAACTAACTACCAGGTGTCTGGTTCCTTGATAACTAACCTTGCAATACTCCACTATGTCAGGTGGTTAATAAAGTTCCACTCTAACACTCAAGACATTATTGAAGGTATCACATATGTATGTGGAAATGTTAGGAGAAAGATTGCGACAGTACTGGTTTCCGTGTAGAATAATGCCTTAACATTCTCGCAGAATGATCTTCTGGATGTCTGCGGGGCTGCACGTCGTATCGGCAGCCCTTATGCTGCTGCTGACGATGAACTTCAAGCTGCCGACGCAGTCCCTGACGAGGGAGATCTTCAGGTACCTGCTCAATATTGAAGTTATCCTGCTCTTCTCCGCCATGTTGGCCGCAGGTGCGCCCATGAGGGCAAAATCCACACGAGTTTTGCGTTTTCGATAATAATAATAATAATAATAATAATAATAATAATTGATCTCAAATTATTGGTAATCATTTGCCTTCTTGCTACAATAACAGCCAATAATAATAATAATATTAATACACTTTACGTTGAACATTCTGAGTACTATGTACCGTTGTAGCGAATGCTACAACGGTGAAAGGCTCTTACTTCAAGGAACTGGAGCTATTATCTCCTTCCCCAGATCAAACTCGATTGTCTCTCATTGTTACTTGGGATTTAGCGCTTGATCAAGATTATAATTATTGTAGGATGGCGGATGGTAGGTAATGTTTGCTACGGTGGGAAGTGATATATCAGGTTAATGTTGACAGGTATACTGATCGGGTACCTGGAGACGTTCATGTACCGGTACCTAGTGAGCCTGGGTGCTAGCAGCATGCTAGTCAGCCTCACAGTGACGGTAGGAGCGCCCTTTGAGCTCCTACTCACTCTCCTCACCTCACACCTGGTCAGGCATATTGGTCATGCTCCACTCATCATGTTCGGCTTATCTGCCTATGCTGTTAGGCTGGTTGGTGAGTGCTCATGCAGTAATTACTTCAGTGTTGTGAGTTCCCAGGTCTTAGATTTTAAATCTAAAGATTCTCGGTCTGAGGATGTCAGAGATCAAAATATACAAATCAACTACTCTAGCTATTGTATATCCACATATGAATTTCATGTCATTGACAATCATAGCGAATACTTTTCAGTGATAGGAAAGTCATATTATTACTATTATTAATGCTCTAGCATTATTAACAGTAATAATTGGTGATAATATGCAAGTTAAGATGGTATGATGTGTGTGTGTAGGTCTTAGCATGCTGGTGGACCCGTGGTGGGTGCTGCCGCTGGAGGCGCTGGAGTCTGTGGCCAACGGTCTACTCTTCACCGCCGCCATAATGTACTGCACTCTCCTCTTCCCAATGGACATCATCGCTTCTTTCCGCGGCATCTTCGCCGTCGTATACTTCGGCGTCGGTGAGTTGCTGTCGAGGTTACTTCATAAATAATCCACTCTTTGTTACTGTGTTTGACTCATCGACTTTGCATCTCATTCATTTTTGTTATTCTTTGTATCTTTCGCTTCATATTATTCATAATTACCTCCTATTCCTCAGACGTAAAAATACGATTATCAAGACATTTATTGAAAATGTCTTGACAGTCTCATACATGTCCTCACATAGTGGTCTGTGTTTATTACCAAGTTTGACATTTCCCAGGCACTGTATGATGCTTGCGGGTTTAGTGTTTCCATGTTAATATAATAATAATCTTAGAAAATACACATTGTCATCGTATGTGTTTGTAATTACTGTTAAGTTTATTTTGAGAGCACCTTTGCCCGTAATCTCCATATTGCAGGCAAGTTGCTGGGCACATTGATAGGTTCTGAGGTGCGGGAGGTGCTGGGGGACAGAGGCACCTTCAGGGCGCTGGCCGGTGTTGCTCTAACCTTCGCCCTCACCTACTGTCTCGCCTTCTACAGTTTCAGACGACGCATGAGCGGCAATCTCGACCTAAGAACCTCGCCTCCAACCCCTGCCTCCCACCATAACGTTAACGTCTCCCAAGACACCAAGGCCGCCCATGGCACCAACCAAATCGCTCATGACACCTTTTTTAAGACCTTGCAACCAACCATAGTTACCCACCCAACAACTAAACATGGTATTAATAACTACATTTGTAGGGTAGATGATGAGTAGGAGTGGTGAGTAGGCTGCTGAGGTAGTGAGTATTATGTCGAGTAGGGCGTTGAGGTGAGTAATGTTCAAGTGGTGAGTAGTGTTGGGGGTGATTGTAAGGTTCATAGTATTAACAATTGTTAGGTTCAGAGAGTTAATGGTTGTTAGGTTCAGAGGATCACAGGCTTGTATTGTACCTGAATTTGTCTGTTCATAACCAGTGAAAATTAGAAACCTCGTGGCACACATGAGGCAAACATTTATTTTTTTTGTGAAGCCTCATGTAAAGTTCTTTATTACTCTACATACATAGGGAAGGATCTTTACTGAGGCTTGAAAGTACAAAAGTATTTTTTTCACTTTTCATATTTTTATTATAATAAAGTAATACTGAATGTTTGAAAATATATGGATACAGATTCTATATTAACATTTGTCTTCATAACCTTCTTATTTCTTAGACTTATTTTACTGTCTCGGATGTTAGCTAATCTTCCAGTGTGGCTTATTGATCTTCCAGTGTCTGGCTTATTGATGTTCCAGTGTCTGGCTTATTGATCTTCCAGTGTCTGGCTTATTGATCTTCCAGTGTCTGGCTTATTGATCTTCCAGTGTGGCTTATTGATCTTCCAGTGTCTGGCTTATTGATGTTCCAGTGTCTGGCTTATTGATGTTCCAGTGTCTGGCTTATTGATCTTCCAGTGTCTGGCTTATTGATGTTCCAGTGTCTGGCTTATTGATCTTCCAGTGTTTGGCTTATTGATCTTCCAGTGTCTGGCTTATTGATCTTCCAGTGTCTGGCTTATTGATCTTCCAGTGTCTGGCTTATTGATGTTCCAGTGTCTGGCTTATTGATGTTCCAGTGTCTGGCTTATTGATGTTCCAGTGTCTGGCTTATTGATGTTCCAGTGTCTGGCTTATTGATCTTCCAGTGTCTGGCTTATTGGTCTTCCAGTGTCTGGCTTATTGATGTTCCAGTGTCTGGCTTATTGATCTTCCAGTGTCTGGCTTATTGATCTTCCAGTGTCTGGCTTATTGATCTTCCAGTGTCTGGCTTATTGATGTTCCAGTGTCTTGCTTATTGATCTTCCAGTGTCTGGCTTATTGATCTTTCAGTGTCTGGCTTATTGATCTTCCAGTGTTTGGCTTATTGATCTTCCAGTGTCTGGCTTATTGATCTTCCAGTGTCTGGCTTATTGATCTTCCAGTATCTGGCTTATTGATCTTCCAGTGTCTGGCTTATTGATCTTTCAGTGTCTGGCTTATTGATCTTCCAGTGTCTGGCTTATTGGTCTTCCAGTGTCTGGCTTATTGGTCTTCCAGTGTCTGGCTTATTGATCTTCCAGTGTCTGGCTTATTGATCTTCCAGTGTCTGGCTTATTGATCTTCCAATGTCTGGCTTATTGATCTTTCAGTGTCCGGCTTATTGATCTTCCAGTGTCCGGCTTATTGATCTTCCAGTGTCTGGCTTATTGATCTTCCAGTGTCTGGCTTATTGATCTTCCAGTGTCTGGCTTATTGATCTTCCAGTGTGGCTTATTGATCTTCCAGTGTCTGGCTTATTGATCTTCCAGTGTCTGGCTTATTGATCTTCCAGTGTCTGGCTTATTGATCTTAGAGTGTGGCTTATTGATCTTCCAGTGTCTGGCTTATTGATCTTCCAGTGTCTGGCTTATTGATCTTCCAGTGTCTGGCTTATTGATCTTCCAGTGTCTGGCTTATTGATCTTCCAGTGTCTGACTTATTGATCTTTCAGTGTCTGGCTTATTGATCTTCCAGTGTCTGGCTTATTGATGTTCCAGTGTCTGGCTTATTGATGTTCCAGTGTCTGGCTTATTGATCTTCCAGTGTCTGGCTTATTGATCTTCCAGTGTCTGGCTTATTGATCTTCCAGTGTCTGGCTTATTGGTCTTCCAGTGTCTGGCTTATTGGTCTTCCAGTGTCTGGCTTATTGATCTTCCAGTGTCTGGCTTATTGATCTTCCAGTGTCTGGCTTATTGATCTTCCAGTGTCTGGCTTATTGATCTTCCAGTGTCTGGCTTATTGATCTTCCAGTGTGGCTTATTGGTCTTCCAGTGTCTGGCTTATTGATCTTCCAGTGTCTGGCTTATTGATCTTAGAGTGTGGCTTATTGATCTTCCAGTGTCTGGCTTATTGATATTCCAGTGTCTGGCTTATTGATCTTCGTGTCTGGCTTATTGATCTTCCAGTGTCTGGCTTATTGATCTTCCAGTGTCTGGCTTATTGATCTTCCAGTGTCTGGCTTATTGATCTTCTAGTGTCTGGCTTATTGATCTTTCAGTGTCTGGCTTATTGATCTTTCAGTGTCTGGCTTATTGATCTTTCAGTGTCCGGCTTATTGATCTTCCAGTGTCTGGCTTATTGATCTTCCAGTGTCTGGCTTATTGATCTTCCAGTGTCTGGCTTATTGATCTTCCAGTGTCTGGCTTATTGATCTTCCAGTGTCTGGCTTATTGATCTTCCAGTGTCTGGCTTATTGATCTTCCAGTGTTTGGCTTATTGATCTTCCAGTGTCTGGCTTATTGATCTTCCAGTGTCTGGCTTATTGATCTTCCAGTATCTGGCTTATTGATCTTTCAGTGTCTGGCTTATTGATCTTTCAGTGTCTGGCTTATTGATCTTTCAGTGTCTGGCTTATTGATCTTTCAGTGTCTGGCTTATTGATCTTTCAGTGTCTGGCTTATTGATCTTTCAGTGTCTGGCTTATTGATCTTTCAGTGTCTGGCTTATTGATCTTTCAGTGTCTGGCTTATTGATCTATAGGGGTCGTTCAGATGTTAATCTAGTGTTTGTCTTAATGATCTTCCAGTTCCCATGACCATATTGTTAGCTAATCTAGCAGTGTTTATGCTCGTTCTTATGCATTACACCCCTTCATTATATCACCTCAGTCTCTTGTAGTCTCATTTTTTCTTTTTCCTGTCTGGGACTGAACCCAGTTCCTTCTGTTGTGAATTGAACTTATGAGCCATTTTTTTATTCCCTCATGGGTTTACCGCTTTCCATGACATGATATTTTTGTTCTGTACAGTTGTAGTATGAGACCGAATTTAGACCGATGGAGGCTGATGTATATTATGTAACATTCTGTGCATTTCTGTATTTCTTCAGTTCTTGGAAAAAAATTAGTTTTATCCTGAAAATAACTTTGCATTATCACACTGAAGTCGCGCCCCCAGGCTAGGTTAATTAAGCAGGGATCGTTGCTATATTCAACCACTGGAAAACTTTGTTACTACGTAAATATCACTGATCAATGGGCACCACTTACAACACAAACCTGTAAACAATGACGAATTGGTAAGTTTCTTGTATGATGGTCTCATTTGTATATAATAGTAATAATACTAATTCAATTGGCTCTTTCGTTAAAGCTTAATACTTGTCTTTCTCTTAGAATTAGCAGTAAAATGTATATAGGGCATTAATTATTAAAAAGTATCCTCATGTATAAAACAAAAGTTTTAATAAAAATAATTTCATCTGAACAATATATTTTGTCATCTAATGATAAATTCCATTCATAAATTTACTGAAGCCTTTCACGGAATTCTTTTGGTAACTAAGCGACGTAAACATAGCGTGCCGACGTCACGAGGCTGGGGCAGGAGAGCGCTATACCACGGGCAGCGATAAGAGTGGTATTTCTCGGGTAAAAGCATGACTTGTGATCGTAGTTACTAAATGCAGATGATGGGTGGCACGGGAAGGTTGTGTGTCCACGGGGTCGACTTCAGTGTACTTGTGGCATTGACGCCGCGAAGACCGTGGAGCAGGAGTTTTCACCATCATATTAATTATGAAACGGCATAAATATTCCCTGGAAATCAGTGTACAATAAGTTTTAAGTTGAAACTTATAAGGATCATAGAAAATACACTATAGCTTTGTAAAGTTAGCAGGGAGGACTAATTAAAACGGCCTTATGGCCTCACTAGTCAACAAAATTCGAATTTCACAACTGCACCAAACAAAAATATTAAATTAAATTTTTTATGGTCATGTACAAAAGAAAAGTACATAACAGGTGACTTGAGAACTATGCCATGTACACTTAATCGTGCGTATGGCTGTGCAGAAGTATTATACAGTTAACAGTACTCCACTGAACATTGCGGTCAAATAATTTGTTATAATGAACACCTCAGCACAGCCTAGTGAGCCTCCATCACCCCCCTTGAAAAGTTGAACCACAGGATTGAGTGAGAGGGTAAGTGACACGGAAAGTTGAACTACAGGATTGATTGAAGAGGGTAAGTGACACGGAAAGTTGAACTACAGGATTGATTGAAGAGGGTAAGTGACAGGGAAAGTTGAACTACAGGATTGATTGAGAGGGTAAGTAGTAACTTAAGATAAGATTTCTTCGGATTTTTAACCCCGGAGGGTTAGCCACCCAGGATAACCCAAGAAAGTCAGTGCGTCATCGAGGACTGTCTGTCTTATTTCCATTGGGGTCTTTAATCTTGTCCCCCAGGATGCGACTCACACCAGTCGACTAACACCCAGATACCTATTTGCTGCTAGGTGAACATGACAACAGGTCCCACGAAATCGTAATGACACTCTGACCGCGGGTTCGAACCCCACCCGGGGTATGGTTTATGACAACAGGTGTAAGGAAACACATCGAAATGTTTCCACCCGCCGGAAATCGAACCCGGGCCCTCGGTGTGTGAAGCGAGAGCTCTAGCCACCGGGCCTTGAACCACAGCATTTATTTAGGGTAAGTGACACGGAAAGTTGAACCACAAGACTGAATGAAGGTAAACCGTAAACGACACCGAAAATTGAACAGCAGGATTGATATAGGATAAGTGGCACTCCACTCTACCCCTTCAAAGGAAGTGGGGTTCCGTTTACGGGCTTTTGATCTAAGAAATTGGAGCTATCCTCTTTCTTGGATCGAACCAGATTACCATCCATTCCAGAGATGCTGTATGACCCTTACTGGTTTAGCGTTTCCTTATAATATTAATCCTGCATGTTTATTAATCTTAAAGGATCACCTGAAGAATCTACCCCTGGAATATATGTGTGTGTACACACTCGCCTATTTGTACTCACATATTTGTGGTTGCAGGGATAGATTCATAGCTCCTGGCCCCCGTCTCTTCCCTGGTCGTTACTAGGCCCTCTCTCTCCCTGTTCCATGGGCTTTATCGTATCTCTTCTTAAAGCTATGTATGGATTCTGCCTTCAATACATCACTCTCCAGATTGTTCAATTTCCTGACAACTCTTGACTGAAAAAATACTTCCTAACATCCCTGTGACTCATGTGAGTTTTCAACTTCCAGTTGTGACCCCTTGTTGTTGTGTCCCATCTCTGAAACATCTTGTTAATTCCTTTTAGTATTTTATATGTCGTTATGACTCCCCAATCCCTTCTGTCCTCCAGTATCGTCAGGTTGTTTACCTTTACCCTCTCCTGTACTGTGTGTGAGAGAGAGAGAGAGAGAATGCTCTGATTCCATAAATATAAATAGTGACATATTGCTCTCTGATATATTGAGTAAACTCACACTTTACCCTTTGTCCTGGGGATCCTCAGATTAATGTGAGTAGCACTGATCTGTGGTCTTGTGTACAAGTTGTATAGCTGGACTGGTGAGGGTCTCTCCATCTAGGGAATTTAATCTGTGCTCCAGTTCCCTGAATTAAGCCTGAATACCTTCCACATCCTCCCCCCACAGGCGCTGTATAACTCTACGGGTTTAGCGCTTCCCCTTGATTATAATAATGTATAGCTGGAGTGTACCTGATGTAGTGCCTGGTCATTCAAGGGAATGGGGTGCCTTGATGCTTTTAAAGGGCTCTTGATCTCGGGAATTGAAGCTCGCTCCCGCTTCCTTGGTTCATACCTCATTACCTCCCATTCCTCATAACCTTCAGGTTTAGTGCTTCCCCGTGAAAAAAAATTATATTACCCTGCCTCGGTGGGAAACCACCGACGAGTTAAAAAAAACATCTAGGTAGTAGGTTGATAGAGAGCAGCCACACAGGGAGGTACTACCGCCCTGCCAAGCGAGTGTGAAACGGAAACCTGTAATTGTTTTACATGATGGTAGGATTGCTGGTGTCTTTTTTTTCTCATAAACACGCAAGATTTCAGGTATGTCTTGCTACTTCTACTTACACTTAGGTCACACTATGCATGCATGTACAAGCATGTATATATACACCCCTCTGGGTTTTCTTCTGTTTCCTTACTAGTTCTTGTTCTTGTTTATTTCCTCTTACCTCCATGGGGAAGCGGAACAGAATTCTTCCTCCTCAAGCCATGTCGTACGAGGCAACTAAAATTCCGGGAGCAAGTGTCTAGTAACTCCTGTATAAATTACTAAATTCAAAGAGAGAAACTCATTTTTCTTTTTAGGTCACCCTGTCTCGGTGAGATATGGCCGGTTTGTTGAAAATATATATATATAAAGACAGTAATAGGGCTCTATATAGGGCAGTATTAATGTGTTCAATGTGGGACAATAGTATTAGTAGTAATATTACTATTAGTAGTACTGAAGGGAATGACTTGCATGTCTTAAAGCCGTCCATATAACGTAAAAAATATTGGATTTTATTGGTTAGTCGAGAAAACGTTTTAATAAACAAGTCACAATACCGTGAACTTCATTTTAATTTTCGAGCTTTTTAAAAGTTTAAGAATGGAGTATTTTTTAGTGACCTTATTTAGTTTTAAAAAACTGAATGTTGGATTTGTTTGAGCTTAACTCTTATCTTAATCGAGGGCGAAGCATACTCATGGGTCACACGTATGAGGTAAAAAAAATGGATTTAGCCCTCCGAATGTATTTAACATTCCATAATAATAATAGTGTGCAGTACAAACAACTAGATGAGTAAGACGTGTGCAACAATTTGGAATCTATTGACGAGATGTTTCGCCTGCTGAGGCTTCACCAGTCTAAGTAGAGACAGCAGAAGTCGTGATGTAGATGTGTGATCGCTCCCTCAGCACGATGTAAGGTTGAGGTGGTCAGTCCCATAGCTTCAGTGATTGTGAAGCTCAGCCATGAGAAAGTAGTCTTGTACTGCCAGAAGTGAGGCGTGGAAGTGTAGAGTGTGTCACAGGGGGCGAGGGCACTAGTGGAAATAAAAGCATATGAATTAAGGGGCTCGGTTGCAAGCCTACCAGCCCAAGTTATGCAGATTTTGCCCTCCCCCTTCATCTCTCTCTCTTTAACAAACTGGATCACACTGCTGACTTATCCAGTTTTGTCAAATAATAAAAATTGCCTTTCCGTACCCTAGTGACACGTTTGTCTTCGTTTACTTACGTTTATTGTAATTTTTTAGCTTAGCATTATGAAAACTAAATAATGAGGGCAATGGATAATGCTCTTCACCTTTCATAAGTTATCCTGGATTAAGTCTTCATATTTTATAACAGCTTTGTTTATAATAATTAAGCGGTTAAGGTAATCAGTGTAGCAATCCTAAACAGTATTCTCAAAATATTTAACCTGAATATATTTCTTACTGTGGAGTGCGTGCTGTGAACGCGCACTACATGCTAATCAACTCCGTAAGTTAACTGTTGTGGAGTTGAGTGGATCATGAATTGCAACGAGTGTTGGGGTACTCACCTAGTTATTATACTCTCCATGTTGTACTCGCCTAGTTGTGTTTGCAGGTGTCGATTTAAAGCTCTTGGCCTGGCTCTTTATCTCGTATCATCCGGTTTCACTGATTTCTGGCCTCCAGGACTGATCATATCTCCTCTTGAAGCTGTGTATAGTATTTACCTTCGCCACCACTTCATTTACTGCGTTCCTCAAACTCCTGAAAATGAGAAAATACTTCCCAGCGTTTCTATGGTCTCATCGTCTTAGCGGCCATCCATTTTCCTAGTTGCTGCTTCTTGCATCTCAAATAGCCTATCCATATCTAATCCCCTGTGTATTTTACATATGATCATATATCTTCCTGGGTCTTCCTTTCTTCTAATGTTGTTAGAGTTCCTTAGGTCTTGTTTCATCGTCTATTCCTCCCATGTTCGTGCACCAGTCTCGTTGCAAACTTATGGATCGTATCTGGTGTCTTTAGATACTTGATCAGACAAGCATACAAATCTTTACTCAGGTACATACACACAAGTATGGATTTTTACAACTGTCTCACGTAGTTACATATGTATAAATTAATCTAGTATAGCCCAATAAAATCGGTGTTAGTTATTTCCGTTGGGGTTCCATGTTGGCGTAGCATGCTCCAAGATTGTCCTGACCTACGTTGAGTATAATGTTCTAGATGAATATATTGTCCAAGTTTGCGAAAGTAATTCTTAGGTTGGTAGGTGCTGAGCGTGTTGGTAGCGACCTTGATGTTACTGATAGCTGGCCTGCTTCTCACTGGCTCCAGCCGGTAGTGGTAGATGGGTCATGTTCACCCCTTGAAGGGAGTGGTAGTCGGGTCATGTTCACTCACTGAAGGGAGTGGTAGTCTGGTCATGTTTACTCGTTGAAGGGAGTGGTAGCCAGGTCATGTTCACCCCCTGAAGGGAGTGATAGTCGGGTCATGTTCACCCCCTGAAGGGAGTGGTAGTCGGGTCATGTTCACCCCCTGAAGGGAGTGGTAGTCGGGTCATGTTCACCCCCTGAAGGGAGTGGTAGTCTGGTTATGTTCACCCCCTGAAGGGAGTGGTAGTCTGGTTATGTTCACCCCCTGAAGGAAGTGGTAGTCGGGTCATGTTCACCCCCTGAAGGGAGTTGTAGCCGGGTCATGTTCACTCCTGCAGGGATTGGTAACCAGGTCATGTTCACCCCTTGAAAGTAGTGATCGCTGAATTACCCAATTGTGATAATCGCCACATTATATTCACTTGACGGTGATGACCAACGGATCGTGCTCACTGACAGTAGTGGTCGTTGGTCATGTTCACCTTCAAGGGTGGACCCCTACGGATTTAACGCTACCCCATGAATATAATATCTAGAATTAATGAGAGACGAGTCTCGTGTCAGCCTTTATTAGTATTGTTGATCCACAAGAACATACGAGTAGGGCCCAATGAAACGCTTCGCCTACATAGTAGGCTTCTTCAGTCCAACAGAGAGGTGACTATTTAGTCAAGGTAAGATTTTGTTCCGTTTTTTAACCAGGAGGGTTAGTCATTCAGGATAACTCATTTCCATTGTGGTTTTTTAATCTTCTTTCCCAGGATGCGACCCACAACAGTCGAATAACACCCTCCCAGATACCTACTTACAGATTGGTGAACAGAGGTAGTAAGTAAACATGGCCAACGTTTCACCCGTGCCGAGGAGCTATCCCTAGTCCCTAGAGTGCGTGATCTGAGTGTGCTACCAACCGAGCCACGAGCACCATGTTTATTCGACTGTGTAAGCGAAACATTTCGTAAATAAAGATACCTAACTGTTACATATGTGTTTTACTCACCTACTTGTCGGTATTATATACTATTGTTATAATGATAGTGTGTTCCACAATAAATATATTGTGGACATAGATACTTCAGACACAGGAAGATTAGTGTTTCCTTCAGTTTCATTATATTAATGCTATACAATAACAACAAGTTGAAAAATAAGAAACGTGCAACAGTTGGGTATCACTCACGAAATCGTAATGACACGATTGCAAACAAACCATACGCGACGGTCTGGAGTTTTGAGACTGACCGCGGGTTCGAACCCCACCCGTGGTATGGTTTAGTTGGGTATCTTTTTTGTTGAAACTTCTGCTCAGCAGGCTTCAGTCAAATACAGAGGCGACTTAAATATTGGCAACAACAGAAACAGTAGAGGTAAATATTTGGTTATCAGTCCGTCAGCTTTAAATAAGTAATTTCGAGGCGGGGGGATCAGTCCCCAACCTTGAAAAAGAGGCTAAGGGGCTGACCACTTCATTGTTTCTTCTTCAAGGCTGAGGGGCTGATCACCTAATATTTAACTCAACACTGCTTCTGTTATCTCCAATACATATTTAGGTCCCCTCTGTATTCGACTGAAGAAATCTGCTGAGCAGGAGAAAAGTTTCGACAGTAAAGATACTTAACTGTTACATATTTGCCTTACTCATCTGTTGAAGTGAATATTATATATTTAGATACGTGAGGCACAGGTAGATTAGAGTAATGAACATGAATGTTGTAAGTATAGATACGTGAAATATAGGTAGACTAATTTGTGGTACAGTGAATATTGTTATAATTACGTAATATATGGGTAAATATAAATACAAATACATGAGATATAGGTAAATTGGTGTAGGCTACAATGAAAGAATTATTCTTCACTATGTAATTCAGAACTTTTTCTACCAGTTGTATTTCATAATGTCTAACCTTAGTGACTTTTAGTGTTGTATTACGTATTTAAATATGTAATGTTACGAACAGGTGGTTTTGTAAAAAAAAATGTCATTGTGTTATGACAAAAATTATAAGCTGAACGATGGTTTGACAGTGTCATGTTGAAGGACTGGTGTTAATATCGGTAATTATATTACAGGATAATGATTACCAACAGTGCCTACTTATTGAGACGGAGGTCACCGTAGTGTCACTTAGCGGGAGAAAAGATCACCTTCACGACGAGAGGGAAGGACGCCATCACAACAGGTGGGAAGTTAGCCATCATCGTGGGAGTCAGGGGATGCGGCACTATGAGCGATCCACCACCCCTGCCACCATCATACGAGGAGGCCATCCTGGGGCGACCACACACCATCGCCGCTCCTCTGGTCATCCACCCATACCCACCCACCACCTGCCTTCATTATTATGTGTTTGTTAGTACCTGCGATTGTTGGCTCCATTTCTACTCTCTCTCCTTTCTGCTTCTCCCCCAGATTAAGGGAGGTGCCTTCATTCATAGATTGTAGTTAAGTAACGTAAATTTTATCTTATTAGTAAATTTAGTACAGTAATTAAACTATATCATCTACCTGGTCTTCAGACCCGATGGCGCCCCTTTCCACAAACAGGATTAGTTTTTTTTCCCGTGAACATGAAAATATTTTTTCCTTCGTCAGCAGGAGGCGTCGGCCCCTTCAGCGGTGCCTCAGGTGTTGTCGTACCCGGGTTCGCTTGAGTTTGCGGCTCCAACACTGCCCACTACCCTCTATGAGTGGCGACGCTGTGGACTCGATCTTATTACCAACCTCCATCAGGTTCACATCAGCGCTCGTCTGGGTAAGTGGGATTCGTTAGAATCTCAGTGGTCCTCAACTTCCTACATAAGTGGGTCACATTTGAGGATCAAATGTGTGATGAGAGCCGCGTGGTTTTGTTGACACTGTGCAGTGTGGAACCTACATAAAAGTGAATCTATAATTTCATGTGAGGGCCCCATTCTTTTCTTAGAAGGGCCACATATGGCCCGCGGACCGCAGGTTGGGGACCCCTTCGTTAGATCCTTACACATGCACTGTTCAAGACATTTATTGAGGAAATGTTTCGCCTAGAGTGGCTTCTTCTTGAGGACAGAAGTCACTCTTGGCGAAACGTTTTATCAATAGATGTTTTGAGCTCTGCAGGTGTCTTTATTTACATACTGTCGGTATCACTATACCTGTTCTCCAGCCAAATACATTTGCATGGAATCTTTACTTACGACGTTTTGCTCAAACAGTGATGTTTATTAAGTCATGAAAAGATAAATCTGGTAAAGGAGAGTGAGCAATAAATAGTATTTTTGATCAAAGTGGCCGAAACTTTGATCGAGACCGGAGTTGAACCCTTCTCAAGGCTGCGGGACTGACTACCTCAGAACAGATTCAAGGACACTTCTCAGGATGTCGCCCTCTTTTGCAGTTAGTAGTGCGCCAATCTAATTTATTAAGCGGCTGTTGGAAATTTGTTTTTGGAGGCCTTTGGATGTCTCACGTACATTTATCACAGTTGCTACATGGGATGCTGTACACCTTTGTAGTAACTGAGTTACGTTGATGGTGTTTCTGGTGATATTTTTGATGTTAGTAGAAGTAGTGGTGGCTTTGTTGAGGTTATTTGTCCCGTAGCTCGATCGCTAGCGCACTCAGCTCATACACTAAGGTCCGGGGTTCGAATCTCCTCCAGTACGGCTGGAAAACATTAGGGACGTGTTTCCATAAGACACCTGCTGTCCCTGTTCACCCATCAGTTTAAAATGGGTACCTGGGTGTTAGTCGACTGGTGTGGGTCGCATCCTGGGTCAAAACTGACCTAATTTGCCCGAAATGCTCTGCATAACAAGCGGCTTTCTATATAGCAGTATGTCATTGATGTCAGCTAGGCCTGTATACCTTGTACATGTACTTGTAGTAAATACAGATATTATTATTATTATTATTATTATTATTATTTTTTTTTTTATTTTTATTATCTTGGGGAAGTGTTTGGCAGTAGAGTTATTTAACAGGACTACATATCTCAATTTAGTGATGTCGGGTCTTTGCAAGTTGTTATGAGTGAGTTATCTGCAATCCTTGACGAAATGTTGAGGGTAGTGTAGTTTAAATATTAAAGTCAAACCCGATTACTTCCCATTTCCCAGGCGCTGTATGACTCATGTGCGTTTAGCGCTTGTACATGAAAATAGATATCACGGTAAAATATTGATGCATTTATTGTGGTTACTTGACCAGGTGACTCGTATATCTTCACGGACAACAGTAAGAGTCTGCTCTACAGTGCTACTATTGAGATGGACACCCAGTGTATGTGCTGCAGTGTGCCACGGGGTCCAGGTGTCACCTTCAACCTCACCAGCAGGAGCGGCCAACACGTGCTGGTCGTGCACCGTGCTGCCACACACTCGTGCTTCTCATTCATGCAAATGGTTAGTCTCAACTTGTGTACGTAAAAGTAATTGATTTAGATAATGGATGTTAATGAATGTGAATCATTTTCGAAATATAATTAAAAGCAAATTTAAATGCGGACACAAGCCCTTCATGGTGGGTGCCTTGCTCCTTATAGGTTCAGGGCTGTCCCTTGAATGAAAAAAAATAATAATTGATCACATCTAGATCAGTATTATTCACGGGGAAGCACGTAGATGTCATACAGCGCCTGGGGAATCGGATATAATCAGGTTTAATTCAAGGAAGGGGATAGTAACTACCTAGATAAAGCATGGGATGGTGTCTCACATCGAGTGGCCATGATTATACGTCAACTTTGCACTTGTTTCCCACAGAGGCTGAGAGTATGTATCCCACCCGACTTGATGCTGGGGACGGTGGAGGGCGACGAGGCTCACACCATCCTCACCAACTCTTCTGGTGACATTCTCTGTGATGTTGAGCAAGAAGAAGTCTGTTGCTCGTGTAGACACCCACCTCACCAGGTACATATATTAAGAAATATGTACCATCATGGCCAGAAATAACTTGAGAATGTATGGCTGCAAATATGCTAAAATGTTAATTATTTTTCTACAAAATAGAAGTATCAGAACTCGTTCGTGTGTTCTACAAGTAAAGACTGTGTTATTTTCACTTCTTTTTACATTTTCGCTTTGGAAGTTTGCCTATACTGATCCACTATATACTATACACACTTGTCAGACCTTCACCGAGAAAGTATGTATTTTATTGATCTTTCTCTCTGATATTATTTGCTATGGTTTTAATGTTATACTTTTTTGTAATTGGACACTCAGGCACTTAACAGGTTCCGAGACACATAAACAGGTTTTAGACACAAACAGGTTCTTGGAGACTCAAATAGGTTTCAAGATACACAAACAGGTTCGTAGACTAAAATAGGTTCGTAGACACAAACTGGTTCTCTACTGTGGTAGAGAATCATGGGTACTCCTTCCATTGCATATACACTTGTTTCCAGCACATCCTTCACAGTTTCACTACTGTATCTGGATGAGTGGAACAAACTCCCGAGTACCGTCGTATAAGCTGAAACGCTGTGTAGTTTTAAAAATAGGTTAGATAAATACATGAGTGGCTTGTGCTAATAGGTCTGATGCCGTGCTCCTTCCCTAAGTGAATGCAACCTGACCTGACTAAGTTGGGTCATTGGCTTAAGCCGGTGGGAGATTTGGACCTGCCTCGCATGGGCCAGTAGGCCAGCTACAGTGTTCCTTCTTTCTTATGTTCTTATCTCCCCTTCTCTCCCATCTACACAGTTTTTTCAACCAAGGTGTCACATGCTTGTGGCTTTCTTTGTGTAATACTGCAGAAACCATATTCCAACTGTTTTCATCCTTGTGACATATGACTTATTGTTACTGAAACTTTTCTAAGCATATGTCACTGTCACTTAATACACCATTGGTCTTTATTATACTCTACATATATTCAAAAAATATATATAAAAGTATATAAGTTTAAAAGCAATGCTTCGTAATTTTAAGGTAGACAGGTGCATAGATGGGTAATGTTGGATGTGACTTAATTGAATCTGTCTTTTACAAGCCACTCTAATTAGAATTATCCCTGACAGGTTATACCATCTGGGTTTCCTCATGACACAGGCAGCATAGCTGAAGCAAGCGACGGGTTGCTCATCACTTTCCCTACTGTGCTGGACCTGCCCGCCCGTACCCTCCTGTTGTGCTGTGCGCTAAACTTGGTTAGTACGACTGTCTCATCTGACTGGCAAATGGTGCCGACAAACATGGTAAAGAGTCAGTTTGCCAAGCAAGTCGCTCATTGTTGAGGGAATAAATAGCGACATAAGCAAGTTTGCCGATGACACCAAAATAGGCCGTCCAATTCATTCAAATGAGGACATTAGAGCACTCCAGGAAGATTTGAATAGACTGATGCAGTGGTCGGAGAAGTGGCAGATGCAGTTTAATATAGATAAATGCAAAGTTCTAAATATTGGACAGGACAATAACCATGCCACATATAAACTAAATAATGTAGATCTTAATACTACTGATTGCGAAAAGGATTTAGGAGTTCTGGTTAGCAGTAATCTAAAACCAAGACAGCAGTGCATAAGTGTTCGCAATAAAGCAAACAGAATCCTTGGCTTCATATCAAGAAGCATAAATAATAGGAGTCCTCAGGTTGTTCTTCAACTCTATATCTCCTTGGTTAGGCCTCATCTAGATTATGCTGCACAGTTTTGGTCACTGTATTACAGAATGGATATAAATGCTCTGGAAAACGTACAAAGGAGGATGACTAAGTTGATTCCATGTATCAGAAATCTTCCCTATGAGGATAGACTGAGGGCCCTGAATCTGCACTCTCTAGAAAGGCGTAGAATTAGGGGGGATATGATTGAGGTATATAAATGGAAAACAGGAATAAATAAAGGGGATGTAAATAGCGTGCTAAAAATATCTTGTATTGACAGGACTCGAAGCAATGGCTTTAAGTTGGATAAATTCAGATTCAGAAGGGATATAGGAAAGCATTGGTTTGGTAATAGAGTTGTCGATGAGTGGAACAAACTCCCGAGTACAGTTATAGAGGCTAAAACGTTGTGTAGTTTTAAAAATAGGCTAGATAAATATATGAGTGGGTGCGGGTGGGTGTGAGTTGTACCTGACTAGTTTGTGCTACTAGGTCAGATGCCGTGCTCCTTCCTTAAGTGAATGTAACCTGACCTGGCTGGGTCAGGGCATTGGCTTAAGCCGGCGGGAGACTTGGACTTGCCTCGCATGGGCCAGTAGGCCTGCTGCAGTGTTCCTTCTTTCTTATGTTCTTATGTTCTTATATGAAGCTCAACACTTGTTTGTATGTCTTGCGCTTAGCGGACGAAGTATCGAGTCTCCACCACTCCTTGCACGGTGAGCACATAATAATAATAATAATAATAATAATAATAATAATAATAATAATAATAATAATAATAATAATAATAATAATAATAATAATAATATTTCTAAAAGTACATGATACAGCTTATACAGACCTAGCAGACATCAGTGATAAACTATACAGAAAGCCCCTGGTTATGCAGAGCATTTCGGGCAACTCAGGGTAATTTTGTCCCCAGGATGCGACCTACACCAGTCGGCTAACACCCAGGTACCTACTTGCAGGTGTCTTAGGAAACACCCTAATGTTTCCACCCGTACCGGGAATTGAACCGCAAATATATTTCTATTAACCATATATATATATATTATATATATATATATATATATATATATATATATATATATATATATATATATATATTTTATATATTAATCATTATATATTTATAATTATTTGCATTTCAGTTTAGACTAACTTATGACTGAAATGATATTTTAAAATTATAACATTTATCATTTGTTT
Organism: Cherax destructor; assembly: GCA_009830355.1. Lineage (NCBI taxonomy): Eukaryota > Metazoa > Arthropoda > Malacostraca > Decapoda > Parastacidae > Cherax > Cherax destructor. Next base: position 39,382 of record WNWK01000872.1, on the reverse strand, counting down.
CAGCAATACACGCAAGAGATGCAACAATGGCGGCAAGCTGTGTCGTAACTACCCACGAGAACAACTTTATAAGAGATCTAGCGTTTCATCCTTTTTTTCTGTGATATTTAGCTTAAAATAGTTTTTTGTAATTAAGGAATCATTGCTCAAATGTAAATAGTCACCTTGTTAAAATACTACTGCATTACAAGAGTATTGGTAATGAAAATTCAAATGCGTGAAATAAAATGTTCAAATATTTAAATGTTTGAAAAGCGTAGAGGAAGGGAAATAAAAAAGTAGTTCCTGACGGAATAGTACTAATATCGTGGGCGTAATTTGAGTCGTATCATTTTTTTATCTACTCGAATATGTACCATGGAGCAGGCAAGCAACGACTGATTGTTTTTCCCACTCATTATATGACGTGTGAGTGCACTCAGGAATATATGACGTATGAGCCCACTCAGGAATATATGACGTGTGAGCCCACTCAGGAATATATGACGTGAGCCCACTCAGGAATATATGACGTGAGCCCACTCAGGAATATATGACGTGAGCCCACTCAGGAATATATGACGTGAGCCCACTCAGGAATATATGACGAGTGCACTCAGGAATATATGACATATGAGTGCGCTCAGGAATATATGACGTGAGCCCACTCAGGAATATATGACGTGAGTGCACTCAGGAATATATGACGTGTGAGCACTCAGGAATATATGCCGTGTGAGTGTACTCTAACTCCCATATCTGCATATATATTAAGTGTGTAGAAGTGTGCTGAATCCTCATTTCTTGTTCTCAAGTGACATGTTTCTCACGCACATCCTTGTACCGAGAAATAAAATTGTATTGAAGGAATATGTTTTTATTCTTACACAGAACATTGAACAGTATATAAACATATTTACAGTGCATAACTACACTTGTAGCTTTACACTAGATATATTTACTAGATCAGAGTTGTCTACCTTTATTAACTTTACATCACCATAACAAATTTATCCCAACTTACGCACCCATCTCATAAATTTTTTGATAGCAAAAATATGGATTGAATTAGCATCCAAAATATATTGAGATCACATTTTATTGCAGATTTGTAGTTAAAAAATATATACAGAAATGCACAAAAAAAATTATTGATATTTTCCATAATTTGGCGACATGTAATTTTTTAAGAAGAATAGATAAAATATTACCTTACCAACGAATAGTATAAAATAGTTTTATCCTAGCGGTTGCACCCTATGCTGAGGCTCATTGCACCGTAAGGAGTGATGAATTAAGACACATGCAACATCTAGATACCTTTATTGGTTCGCCAACCACACAGTAAATAGTACATGGAGCCCAGGTTGGACAACCTGAAGAGGCATCAAGAAAATGTGGACATCAACGTTGTGGGTTTAACGCTTCCTCATCCACATAATCATAATTAAAAATTCACTTACGTGAACGGTGGTATGTGAAGAAAACTGGTTAGCATAAAATTATTATAAAAATAAAAGTTAACATTGATGGTTTGCGATTAATTAGTTATCTTTACTTCCTTCGAGCGAACCAGACTGAGTACCTCCCGTTTATACAGCGCTGTATGACCCCTATGGGTTTAGTGCTCCCTAATGTAATTAATATAAAGTTACTACATTGGAAGCCCAGTGCACACTGGAGGACACCCGCATATCCATTTCCAAAGAGGTTGCATTGCTGACAAAGGGTTCATGATCCAAGAAATGAGAGCTGCCCTTGTCTTCTAATCAAACTGAAAGTTAAAAAAATTTAATATCCAGTATTAAAAAATGTGATGCCAATCAAAATAAACCTCGTAGAAATCAATTTCGGGAATGGTCTATATGATCTATATGCTTTATAAACAATCCCCTAGTAATAGTTAACCAGGGTTTGAAATTTGAAGCCGATTGGTTGGAGCAGTCTGAGTTATAAACGAAAACCTTTGAGGGTATGAGGAAATTAGTTATCAGGGCTGGTCATAGACCGGGCAGCGGGGGGTTTGACCCCCGGAACGCCCTTCAGGTAACATGGATGGCTCTGGCATCACGCTGCTCAGTTTATTTAAGGGTTAACTCAAATCATGATATTTAAGAACAAAAAAGCGAGTATTCAATATTTTTCGATTTTCTCTTTGCAGCTATTAATTTTAAAATTCTCTACAATCCTGAAAGAATTTTTTTGTGTGGTAGTCAAATTTTATGAAAATTCCATCAATTCCAAGTTAAAAAACATTGTATTGACAAATATGCCCACACACAAACTAAAATGAATGGGTACTGTACCATCCTGGACATAAGATACATCAATCATTAAATATTGAAACCATTCAGAAGAAGTAGCTGCATATATTTTGATCATGATAATGTAATGGGAGTCAAAGTTTCACACCATTTTACACAAAATGGTCAAATCTGCACCTACATATTTGACTTTTAAATCTTCGTCATCGTCCAGTTAGGAGGCACCTTTTCTGAATGAAGTTATCACTGAAGGTTTTAGAAGTTATCAGAGCCATTCCAGGATTCTGGGATAGGGTCAAAAGCTTTGGTTATGGGGCACTTTTACGTGCTAATTGTTCCAAGAATCTGGCCCTTGTTACTGTACACAAGCATTCGGAATTTGAATGCGAAATAAAATAATGTTGGAGGAAGAAAAAATGAAAAAAAAAATCAGGCAGTCACTTTAAGATCCCCTCCAGAAATACCCAATATTGGTCACGGCTGCCCTAATATAGTGTCTCCAAGCACACTACAGGAAAGCGCAATTCTATTGATGCCCGGGTTATAGTGCTAGTTCATGTTGGTGCCCGTACCATGGTGCCAGGGTCATGTTGGTGCACGTACCATGGTGCCAGGGTCATGTTGGAGCACGTACCATGGTGCCAGGGTCATGTTGATGCCCGTACCATGGTGCCAGGGTCATGTTGGAGCACTTACCATGGTGCCAGGGTAAGCCCTACAGACAAGAAATAAGTTTATATATATGGAGTTCGGCAGGGGTGGGTGTTTGGCCCACCTTCAACAAGAAATGTTACCGTGAGACGGCTTTGTCAATTAAGGATCAGGTACGCATTTCACCTGTAACCTGTTAACAGGTGCTCCTGTTAATCCCCCCCCCTCTGTTTAACTTGTGATGTTCAGCTGACTTTGGTGAACACTATATGTAATAGTTTGATCCCAGTTTAGGCATTCTTGTTTTCGTCCTAAAAATCTCTGAGAATGTTTAGGAGAGGCTTTTGAAATTAACAATATAATGGTATTTTTCATCTGATGCTGGTCATTTTAATATGGTGTGGTAGTATTTATTTATGTTCTGTTTTATTTCCACAATGAATGTTTCAAAATTACCTATCTACCCTCTGTATAACCAACAATATGGTGTAGTAGACACCATGTACAACACCTCTCAAAGCCTGTCATAGCATAAGCCGGTTCAAGAAGAGCCAAAATGTACCTCTTGAATAAGACTACAGAAAGGAAGGAGAGTGATTTCTTGTATGAAAATAATTAATTTTATATCTCCCCTAGTATATCTGGAGTTTACCTGGAGAGAGTTCCGGGGGTCAACGCCCCCGCGGCCCGGTCTGTGACCAGGCCTCATGGTGGATCAGGGCCTGATCAACCAGGCTGTTACTGCTGGCCGCACGCAGTCCAACGTACGAACCACAGCCTGGCTGGTCAGGTACCGACTTTAGGTGCCTGTTCAGTGCCTGCCTGAAGACAGCCAGGGGTCTATTGGTAATCCCCCTTATGTATGCTGGGAGGCAGTTGAACAGTCTTGGGCCCCTGACACTTATTGTGTTGTAAATGAATGGTTCAGAGAACCGACAAGTTGATAAATTTATCAACTTATTGTGTTGTCTCTTAACATGCTAGTGGCACCCCTGCTTTACATTGGGGGGATGTTACATCGTCTGCCGAGTCTTTTGCTTTCGTAGGGAGTATTTTTCGTGTGCAAGTTTGGTACTAATCACTCAAGGATTTTCTAAGTGTATATAATAATGTATCTCTCCTGCCTGCGTTCCAGGGAGTACAGGTTTAGGAACTTCAAGCGTTCCCAGTAATTGAGGTGGTTTATCGCAGTCATGTGTGTGAGGTTCTCTGCACATTTTCTAGGTCACTTTCACCCGCCTTGAAAGGTGCAGTTAGTGTGAGCAATATTCCAGCCTAGATAAAACAAGCGATCTGTAAAGGTATCAACATGGCTTGCATTCCAGGTTTTGAAGGTTCTCATTATCCATCCTGTCATTTTTATAGCAGATGCGATTGATACAATGTTATGGTCCTTGAAGGTGAGATCCTCTGACATGATCACTCCCAGGTCTTTGACATTAGTTTTTCGCTCTATTGTGTGGTTGGAATTTGTTTTATACTCCGATGAAATTTTAATTTCCTCACGTTTTCCATATCGGAGTATAATTGAAATTTATCATCATTGAACTTCATATTGTTTTCTGCAGCCCATTTAAAGATTTGGTTGATGTCTGCTTGGAGTCTTGCAGTGTCTTCAATGGTGGACACTGTCATGCAGATTTGGGTGTCATCTGCAAAGGAAGACACGGCACTGTGGCTGATATCCATGTACAGTATATGTCCGATATGAGGATGAGGAACAGGATGGGAGCGAGTACTGTGCCTTGTGGAACAGAGCTTTTCACTGTAGCTGCTTCAGACTTTACTCTGTTGACTACTACTCTTTGTGTTCTACTTGTTAGGAAATTATAAATCCATCTACCAACTTTTCCTGTTATTCCTTTATCACGCATTTTGTGTGCTATTACACCATGGTAACACTTGTCAAAGACTTTTGCAAAGTCTGTGTATATAACATCTGCATTCTGTTTGTCTTCTAGAGCATCCAGGACCTTGTCTTAGTGGTCCAGTAGTTGGGACAGACAGGAGCCAGCTGCTCCTGCTTTTACATAGTTAAGATTCTTACCTGTTTTTAACTTTTAAATATAAATATTAATTATCACAAGGACCGAAATGGAAATAAGTGAATAACTTTTTTTTGGGGGGTTATCCTAGGTTCCTACACATATACTGCTATGTATGATAATCAATGTAACTGTATACCTGAATAAACTTACTTACCTGGGTATCTTTATTTAAGAGACGTTTTGTCCACCATGACCCTTATCAATCCTGTAATTGATAAAGACTGGTGGTCGAAACGCATTTTAAGATATTAATACCCAGGTGTTAGGTTTGTCAGGAAACAGAACAAGTGTTTCCTGACTAAGTAAGTTTATTCAGGTATACACAAATACAGTTACATAGATTATCATACATAGCAGCATATGTGTAGAGAACCCAGGATAACCCAAAAAAGTCAGAGTGACTTATTTCCATAGGGGTCTTAGTCATATGGTGACCCCACAGCTGAAGTTTTGGGTTATCTGACCAAGGCCTCCCGCTGACTTACACCTCCACCCCTTTTAAAAATTCGCCCATGGCGAAGGAAAACATTGCTAGGTTGAAATCCTGTCGGCTGCACATGTGTCATTTAGACTACAGTTCATTTATGTACCATCAGTGAAGAATACCTTAATGCCTAATAACAAGATTTCTTCGGATTTTTAACCCCAGAGGGTTAGCCGCCCAGGATAACCCATGAAAGTCAGTGCGTCATCGAGGACTGTCTGTCTTATTTCCATTGGGGTCCTTAATCTTGTCCCCCAGGATGCGACCCACACCAGTCGACTAATAACCCAGGTACCTATTTGCTGCTAGGTGAACATGACAACAGGTGTAAGGAAACACGTCGAAATGTTTCCACCCACCGGGAATCGAACCCGGTCCCTAAGTGTGTGAAGCGAGAGCTCTAGCCACCAGACCACCGGGCCACCCTCAACCCTAAACCCTCAAGGGAGGTTCCTTGATGCTGGTGAGGGGCTCTTGATCTAGGGAATTGGATATGTGCTCCAATTCCTTGAATTAAGCCTGAATGCCTTCCATATCCCCCCACAGGCGCTGTATAATCCATACGGGTTCAGCGCTCCCCATAATTATTTGATCCCTAAACTAGGCACCTTATGACGTGATGTGGTTGTCATGGCAACCAACACCATCACTAACAACAACATTCTTCAGGCAACAGTCCTGGTGCACAATATTTTACTCACTACAAGTGTATCTTACAAGAAACAGGTATATTCTTAACTAGTATTTCTAACTATTTCACTTCATTTTACTATATACAGATTATTCGCTATACTATGTACAGAATATTCGCTATACTTTATGCAGAATATTTACTGTACTATATACATAATATTCGCTGTAACTCCAGTGTGGAAGTTTTATGATGATTTAATCTACAATTAACTTACATATAAAAAAAATGTAGCTAATGTGCTACAGTATTTTCAATGTGCTAAATAGTATTTTCAAAGACAGCCTACAAGATTACCAGGTAGAAGAAGGTTTTAACTTGATATCAGCCAAGATATCATAGGATTTATTGAATATACTGTATGTGCAGTAATTGGCAGTTTTGCATAGGTGCGGTAATTTGAGAATAGTCAGAATTAAAATAAGATTTAGCACGAGTTTTAAAAATTATTAAAATGAATTAACAGTGTGAGTAAGACAAGACAAGCTGGTGTGATTTGTATCTCAATGGTAGATTGTTCTACTCTTTACTAATTATACCTTGGTTTCATTCCTGGGCTGATAGGTAAGATAAGATTTGTTCAGATTTTTAACCCCAAGGGTTAGCCACCCAGGATAACCCAAGAAAGTCAGTGTGTCATCGATGATTGTCTTATTTCTATTTGGGGTCCTTCAATCTTGTGCCCCAGGATGTGACCCACACGAGTTGACTTACACCCAAGTACCTACTTACTGCTAGGTGAACAGGGACAGCAGGTGTAAGGACATACGAGCAAGTTTCGTACACCTGCTGCCCGCCTTAAAATTCTATGCATAACCAAGGGTTTTCCATGGGTACTATCAAATGTTATCCAGTCTTGTAAAAACTATGTACTGTATTGTGTGGAAATAAAAGTTTATTTTCATTAGGTACCTAGGTGTCTACCTGGAGTCTACCTGGAGAGAATTCCAGGGGTCAACGCCCCTGCGGCCCGGTCCGTGACCAGGCCTCCTGTTGGACCAGAGCCTGATTAACCAGGCTGTTACTGCTGGCCGCACGCAGTCCAACGTACGCACCACAGCCCGGCTGGTCAGGTACCGACTTTAGGTGCCTGTCCAGTGCCTGCTTGAAGACAGCCAGGGGTTTGTTGGTAATCCCCCTGATGTATGCTGGGAGGCAGTTGAACAATCTTGGGCCCCTGACACTTATTGTGTTGTCCCTCAACGTGCTAGTGGCACCCCTGCTCTTCATTGGGGGATGTTACATCGCCTGCCGAGTCTTTTGCTTTCGTAGGGAGTGATTTTTGTGTGCAAGTTTGGTACTAAGCCCTCGAGAATTTTCCATGTGTATATAATAATGTATCTCTCCCGCCTGCGTTCTAGAGAGTACAGGTTTAGGAACTTCAAGCATTCCCAGTAGTTGAGGTGATTTATCGCACTTATGCGTGTGGTGAAGGTTCTCTGCACATTTTCAAGGTCAGCAATTTCACCCGCCTTGAAAGGTGCCGTTAGTGTGCAGCAATATTCTAGCCTAGATAGAACAAGCGATCTGTAAAGTGTCAACATGGGCTTGGCATCCCTGGTTTTGAAGGTTCTCATTATCCATCCTGTCATTTTTCGAGCAGATGCAATTGCTACTTTGTTATGGTCCTTGAAGGTGAGATCCTCTGACATGATCACTCCCAGGTCTTTGACATTAGTTTTTCGCTCTATTGTGTGGTTGGAATTAGTTTTGTACTCCGAAGAGATTTTAATTTCTTCACGTTTTCCATATCTGAGTAATTGAAATTTCTCATCATTGAACTTCATATTGTTTTCTGCAGCCCATTTAAAGATTTGGTTTATGTCTGCTTGGAGTCTAGCCGTGTCTTCAACGGTGGACACTGTCATACAGATTCGGGTGTCATCTGCAAAGGAAGACACAGCACTGTGGCTTATATCCCTGTCGATATCTGATATGAGGATGAGGAATAGGATGGGAGCAAGTACTGTGCCTTGTGGAACAGAGCTTTTCACAGTAGCTGCTTCAGACAGCTACTGTTATAGACAGCTACAGTTATAGTAGACTTGTGAAAGTTCTGGCAGGACTCCAGTAGAAGTAAGCTACACTACTAAGCTTTAGTGTTCTAAGGAACATTATTCACCTCAGGGACAGTTATAGAATAATAGTTTTTGTGTCAGCTGCTGGTAGACACAGTATCTCCAGTGAGGACTTTGTATTTCCAAGGAAACAAACTTTCCATCAATGGTAGTGGCGCTTAGGCATTCTCCTTCACTTATGTATAGGCCAGAGAAGGCATATTATATTTATCAGAGTCTGATTACAAGTGTATGATATAATAATTATGAATTTCATATTTTGTATATTCTACATTTAGTAAGTGCAGTACATATGCTACACATTTTATAATGCAAATTCTTAATTCTAAATTCTTAATTCTTAATTTTATGTTTTTTTATCAGATATATAGAATACTGGTGACAGCAGCTAGTACTGTATGTAACTACTAACCATGAGTGAGGATATCAAGTTTATTGTCTCTGAGCTCAACAAGGAGCCATACAATCGTAACTACAACCTAATTACCTTTGATGTTCTCATTGGTGAACCTCTATTACAGGTGAGTAATTTTATCATTAATAACACATCTGAGCTAATCTAGTTTATGGTTAATAATTTGTAGTTACTGGTATACAACTGACTAGTGTCAATTCATCATATTTATATACAGTACCATAATTTTTCTGAAAATTTCCATTAGTAGTAGTTTTTGTACACACTTCTGTACTGTACTGTACTATACTTCCTGTTATCAATATTTGCAAAGAAATGTTTCCTGTTATTTATTTACACACATTAGATGTACTGTACTATAGTAGTGTGTCCTTATGTCTCCCTTGTTGTTAGCTACAAAAAAAAGTCCTTGCTAGCTTTCTCATAGATAACTTCAAATGAACACACATCATAAGTGGTTATTATATTTTATTTTAGTTCTTTTTCCTCCATGGAAGTCAAAAGTAGGTTTTCAATCTATTTATAGCTCATATTTCTTAATTCTTGCTTTCATTTTGTTTGCTCTGAATGTGTCCACCATACAACAGCTGTATGTCTGTGGTCACTGGTAATTAATCATTTGTGACTACACTTACATAAATTTTTCCATTCAAGTTTGCATGCACACACAAAAAAAAAAGAATTTACATTAAATAGCACTACACATTTGACAAAAATCTGATTGATTGAGATGTCATTTTCTTTTACCATCAGTGGAAAACGAAATATGATGTTACAGGTACTTAATGATGTCTTTGCTGAAATTGACCCCAAAAACAAGTTGGATATCCGAGAAGAGGAGCCAGAGCAAATGGCAGTGCGGATGCTGGGCATGTTACGAATACTGAAATATAAGCCTCCAGATGATAACATGTAAGTTTTACATATTTTGAATTACAGGGGGATAATTTATTTATTTTATATTGGAATATAATACACAAATGCAAAGGTATAGAGTTAAGTAAAATGTTGGGCATGCAAGACTTATTCTGACCTAGCTTTCTTATGATGAGTTAGCTCACATAATGCATTTATTGCTTAACCTAGAGACTTCTCATTTTTTTAACATAAGTTTTCATTAACTTGTTCACTTGTATCATTCAATGCCGACACCTGCATTATAATCATTATTTTAACATTGCATAAACCTTTCACACACATTCTTACTTTTTTACACTTGTTTTCTCATCATTATTAAACCAATCATTTTTCTTCCCTCTGTTGACTGAACCAGTTTTAGGAATTTTTTATTTTTCATGTAGTGACTACTGTTTCTCTTTTTTTTTTTTTTTTTTTTAATTCATGTTAAGCGCTAAACCTATTTGGGTTATTCAGCGCAATACTTTGTGGAGGTTTGATCCTCCGTCTGCTGGGCGCGAGACAGACACGCTCTCTATTTGTACTCACCTATCCTCTGTTTCTCTTTACATGATACATCTTGATGCTGAACTAGTCAATAGAATTACTATATCATTGATGGTAGCTTGCATTCCATTTTATTATTTCTTCAATTGTCCTTACAACACTAAACCATGGGCTTATATGCATCATATTCTGAAACTATTCAGTAGAAATATGATACCTTCAGAGCCTGGCTACTTTTTCCTTCTGCAGAAAGCCATTCTTGTCAGTATATAATACTGACAAGTTGAAGAGTAAGAAACATGTGCAACAGTTGGGTATCTTTTTGGGTATGTTTTGCCTACACATTTCAATCACAATCACATGTTTCTTAGTCTTCAAACTATTCTTTATATTATCTGAAAGAAATCATTCAAAATTCTCCTTCACACTTTTATAGATAACTAGAGGACATTTTTTTTTTTTCCAACAAATCTGCTGTATCCCACCGAGGAAGGGTGACCTAAAAAAAAAAAAGGAAAGTGTCTCTTTTTAAATTTAGTAATGTATACAGGAGAAGGGGTTACTGGTCCCTTGCTCCTGGCATTTTAGTTACTAGAGGACAGTTGTAGTTAGTTAATGTATCATCAAAAATTTTTGCATGTTTCCTCTGAATTCTTGCTAAATATATTTCGGATCAACTCTTCCTTTTTTAAATAGTCCTTGATGTAGAATGTCAGATATTTTTATAGAATATGGAGAAACATGTACCAGTCAAAATAACTAATTATATTTCATGGTGTGTGGTTTATTTATGACTGCTTTCAAAAGTTTTTCTATCCTCACAGTTCAATCTCTTGATAGGCTTATATGGCTACTACCTCTTGCATAAGTTTATTACTGTCTCTGGCCCATGAGGCAATACTGCACAGTACCCATCACAACCTGGCTTACATGATTCACCAACAAAATCTTATAATGATAATAACAATAAAGTACTTTTTAATTTGAAAATAATTTTGTAATATGCATATACAGTAATGCAATTATAGTACTGTACTCTACAGTACATGAAAGGTGATAGTGTGTGCCTTAACTTGATCTTTTCTCTTATCATGTAGTAATATTGACTTATTATGTGCATGTTACTGTTTTCATTATCATCAGAACTCATGTAACTGTGTCATCAGAGTTGCACTGTCAAGTTGTAAGAATACCTCTATTGATATATTATGTATGTGTTTACTTTTACAGTATCGGCAGAAATCCTGCAACTATGCCGTAAGAACTCTTAGTAGACCTCTCTGCACACGTTACGTAGACTTGTTAGAATTTTAGTTCACTTAACACGGTATGAGATGTAGCTAGACTCTAAGTTCACTCAATACTATATAAAATGCAGCAAATTTTACTATGTTTATTAAGGAGAGCACTTGGTTATTATTTTGTGTATGCCAACAGAGCAACTGTTAGTGTTCTGTATATTAGGTCCAGCATGCATGGTGCATAGAGGCCCTGCTTCTATTATGGTCTATACTGACTGCTGCTGTACTATCTGTGGTAGCACAAGAGAGTGAGTGGCATTTTGCTTATCCTTTTTATTTTTCAAGAGACAAGCACACAGTACCAAATTAACTTTGCAAAGTAGAGTACGTATTGTACTTACAATGGAGCAAGTAAATAATGACTGCAGATTTTTTTTGCAGTAAATTAAAAAAACTGTGATACACTAATTGGAGGTAGTAATGACAAAGCCTTGATTTATTAACAGGTTTATTGAATTAAGGTGTAAATGTCAGGTAGGCAAGAAATTTTGTTAGAAATAGAATTTAGAGCGAAAAAATTTATTGACATATTTTTCTTATATTTATTTTTTTGGCTAGTTACATGATTATGTAAGGACCCACCACATGGTGATTTGAAATTATTTATTAAATTTTATATGTTCTGGGTAAATCATTACATTTAGTTACTCAAATGTCTTGCTTTGGAACTTTTCATACCTGTATATTCTGTCATGTAAGGATACACAGACAGTAGCAAATTTTTTTTAAGAGATATAAATTCATCTTACTTGAATGCTGTCCTTCAGATCATTTATTGTTCTAAGCCATATATTGTAAAGAAAAGCCTAAAGATGACCCAACAAAATACACACTCCAGCCCTCTCTTGGAATGTCCTTTGACATACCTTTGATAAGTTTCGAGAGTTTTTCTACTTCCGTCTTGGGCCAGGCTCGTCTGGTGCTTGCTTGGTCAACCAGGCTGTCATTATCCCTTGTAACTAATTGAATGTTAGGTAAAAGGACACACGTGCAACTAATGTGACATTTTATTGTGGAAACTCTTCGCTCTCCAGGAGCTTTGTCACATTAGTTGCACTTGTGTCCTTTTACCTAACATATTGTCGGTAATTCTGCCAACATTAATACAACTAATAGAATACCTATATCACATAAAATTTATCAATTAATTTCAAATCATAGTTTTTTGCACCCATCTATAGATGCATATTGCATATTATTATTATTTCTTGCCAAGTTTAATATGATTCAAGCAGTCTGCTTGCAGATTTTCAGAAATAAACAAACACTTTTAAGTGTAATGAATTAAATTACCAAGTGCTGCTCTTCAGGTATTTAGTGGTGATTTGCGTGGTCTGAGGATATACAAATAAAATAATTTTATTAATATTACAGTGAAAACTTTGATATTTTACTCAGTAGTAATTGATAATTCCTGGAATCTGATTTTCCTTTTTTTTTTTTTTTTGGCAATAATAGTTAAATAAAAGACTTAACTGCTACAAGAGTGGCAGAGATATAGAGGTGGGGCCATGGAGCCTTGTTTAGCTCACTTAGATTTCAAGTGAAAGAGAGCATGAGTAAAAGGCTTGCTCTGTAACAAGAACTGTTAGAATACTGTCAGTTAAGTGTCAAGCTATAAAACTTAAGAAAATTTTAGAATCTGAGAAGCTTTAAGAGGGCATTGATTAATGGATAGATTGTGACAAAGCTGCCCTTAAAACAAACTTTTTTTACTTATAACAATCTCAGTGATGTTGATTTAAATTTAGAGGAGACTGTTAATACTATATTTTAAAGAACAAAAATTCTGGACTTAGTTCTGTAATCAGCCCTCTCATAAAGCTCTCTTATATAGTTTAATGTTTTGTATATGTGATTGAAAAGTACAGTGGTCCCCCGAGTATCGTAAAAACTTCACTCCAGAAGCCTGCTCAAGCGCCATTACCGAACAAATTTACTCCCTTAAGGAAAAATGTCACGTAGGTTAGTCTATTTCAGACCCCCAAAAATACACTTCCACAAGCACTTACAATATTATACTTACATAATTGTACGATTTCCGGGGTGTACGTAACTCGGGGGACCACTGTACATCCAAAATTGAATATCATGTTAAAAGACCTTCATATTGTGTGCTATTAAATTCTGGATGCACTTTTTCAACTGAATGTGCAAAAGATTGCACTAAATAGAAAAACTTTATAAGAGAACTTACTATAATAGCAGATAACAGATATGAGAGATATGAGCATTATAGGAATCATTGCTTATCAGTCCTACTGCTAAAATACTAGCTTGCACCTTCCTGCTACTTTTTGACTTGGTTATGCTTCCTATTCTTGTATAGATTTTTTGTTTTGTATGCCTACCAGGGCTGTCACAATGATCAGAGTACCAGCCTCATACTTGTCTTGTATGGACATGTTTCTGACTGGTTACTCACTATTATTGTCAGGTAACATGGCCACCCCGCTTCGGTGGGAAACGGCCGACGTGTTGAAAGGAAAGAACATGTCTCATTCAGGATGACAGTGTCTACTTTAGGCCTAATAATTTATTCATTTAAATACAGTGGACCCTTGCTATTCGAACACTCCAAACTCGCCCTTTTATGTAAGTTATTATTGTAAGTGCTTTTATAAGTGTATTTTTGGAGGTCTGAAATGGACTAATCTAATTTACATAATTCCTTATGGGAATAAATTCGATTGGTAACAGCACTTGAATAGCATTCTGGAATGAAGAATGTTCGAATAGCGAGGGTCCACTGTATTTAAAACAAAAAAATTATTGCACTTTATTTCTGCTGTAAGTTGAGAGCATAACTTGGGGCACCTTTAGAGGGTAATACTGTATTTGTTTACTTAAAGTTGAGAAAATACATAGAGTAATTTATAGATACATACTACTATAGTTTCAAGTCATGTTACAACGATGGACCGCTCCATGTTCTGTGGGAAGTTGAATTTTGAATAATATTCTGTCTACTGTACTGTATTTTATAGTATGAATGTCCACAGCAAGGTAAGAACTATATGAGAGTAAAAATAATGGTACTCATATTCAATAGGGACTGAATATCTGATATATATATATTTTTAATATTTTTGGGTGTCTGGAGTGGATTAATTGAATTTACATTATTCTTATGGGAAATATTGCTTCAGTTTTCGTCGAATTCGGTTTTCGTCAGCCTCTCTGGAACGGATTAAAGATGAAAACCGAGTTTCAACTGTATAGTAAAAGATTTTATTGTTTGGTTTCATTCTGTACAACCTTAGAGTGTTGTTGATTCAAAGCTTTTATGTGCTTTTAAATTTCATTAAAAATGCACTACCAATATGCTTTTAAAAATTATTATACAGTGGACCCCCGGATTTCGTACTGCTCCAAACTCGAACAATTATGTAAGTGTATTTTTGTAAGTGCTTTTGTAAGTGTATTTTTGGGGGTCTAAAAGGACTAATCTAATTTACATTTGTCCTAATGGTAACAAATTCCTTCGGTAACGGCACTCGAACAGCATTCTGGAATGAAGTATGGCCGAAAACCGGGGTACCGCTGTACATGTATACTTAAAAAAATGTATTCAGCTTATTGCTCTACTGATTAAACTTTGTGATTAATTAATGAAGAGAATTTTATGTTTATGAAATTTTTCTGGTGTAACCTACCATGAATTTTTGCCACTAGTTGGAAAGTTACTTATTGTGTATTAAAGAATATAATACTGAGTTCTAATGTACTTAGTACTGTTACTCATTTTAACCCAAGTTTATACTGCTTGTTGTACTGATTCATAGACTGCACCTCTTGCTGGTTTTAATCCTTCATATACATCTAGCTGGCTTGGACAATATATTACTACCTTGTTGCCTAGATTACTTGAATTATGGTTGCCTTTTATAATTTACATGAATTTTGAATGAATATAGATGAAAAGCTATAAATCTGTAATTATCAAATTAAATTTCAGGAGCAATTTCCGCCAGGGTCTAGTGTCTGGAAATAAGTATGTCATCCATCCTATCCTGTCATGGCTTCTGCAGAGAATGGAGGAACTAAAAAAACGTGCTTATTTAGCCAAATACTTGGTTAAGTTGGATGTTCCTGCCGAGATGCTTGGGGATGCAGATGTAGCTGACACTCACATGAAGGTGTGCTCCTTATGTCAGCCTTGAAAATATAAATTCCTAATCATATTTCTTAATATTTTGCCCCTAGCACTACAGTTGCAGATTTTAATTTCTGTATATTATGGAAATAAATGGTATAATATACCGACACAATGGAAAAATAAACACATAAGCAGTATAATGTGATCCTTTATTGACAACGTTTCGCCCACGCAGTGGGCTTTATCGAGTCACAAACAGATCTGTTTGTGTCTCAATAAAGCCCACTGCGTGGGCGAAACGTTGTCAATAAAGGATCACATTATACTGCTTATGTGTTTATTTTTCTGTATATTATACATTTACTCCATGGGGAAGTGAAGAAGAATCCTTCCTCCGTAAACCATGCTTGTTGTAAGAGGTAATTAAATTGCCGGGAGCAAGGGGCTAGTAATCCCTTTTCCTATATAAATTACTAAGTGTAAAAAGAAGAAAACTTTTCGTTTCTTCTTTTTTGGGTTACCCTGCCTTCGTGGGAAACAGCCATTGTGTTGAAAAAAATATATGTACATATATTTAGCCCATAAACTATTTATCACATTAATCTGTGATTGTGTAGAAAACTGAGCAGAATGTAGAGCAGCAATTTAATTTTTATGAGCTTAATTTAAGTGAGACTTGAACATAATTTATAATGTGTGAACATCTTAGGTCTTGTGTACTAAATTTATATCCAGTAAAAAAACCTACACGTTCTTAGTGACAAACTGGGCATTATAGTGAGTGGACGGTATTTTATGGGAAGAGGACACTGGTGTTATGGAACTGGGGTGATGTTTGTAACATACTGTATTAAATTTTGATGAAGTTAGTAAGTAAAAAATGTGAAATGAGTAGAAGCATATCTGGACCCTCATGCGAGATGTACCAATTTGCATCACAGGGAGACTCAATACTTTATGGATAGAGTATGATTGTGTTGCTGCATAAAATTGTAAGAAATAGCAGTGGAAGTTATACCAGTGGTGGCAAGTGTAACACATAAAAACATGGCTTCAGCTAACAGAATTATGCATGATAATTTTTCATGAAAAAAATGTTGCAGTTTATGAATATAGTAATTATAAAAAAGTAGTTTTGTAATGATATAAAACAAAACTTACTTGATCCATTCTTTATTGAGGAGAGTGTCTTGGATTCAGGTTGTT
Source organism: Cherax destructor (assembly GCA_009830355.1). Classification (NCBI taxonomy): domain Eukaryota; kingdom Metazoa; phylum Arthropoda; class Malacostraca; order Decapoda; family Parastacidae; genus Cherax; species Cherax destructor. The sequence goes on along the minus strand of WNWK01000872.1, from coordinate 22,762 downwards.
GAGGGCTTATTAATTTGGTATGAGAAGGCTTTAGTTTCAGTAATACTATGTCTGTTACAAGTTCATTAAGAAATAGTGCAGTTGAACACCTTGATAGCATTAATGGTACACTAGTTACAAGAAGGTTGCATCTTCAATTAGGGTACACCAAGATAGCCACTGTTTTAAAATTCAAAGGCAAGTGTGGTAAATTAAAACCACTATTTACAACTTTGATGGAAAAATATTTTAAGACACACTGTGATTATCTATTTGTAGCTTTTGGAACAAAAATATGCTCCTAATCTCCCAGAACCTTTTTTTTTTCCATAGTTAAGTTTTGTCACATAATCTATAATCTTTATAGTGTCTGTTTACTCTTTTTCATTACCTCATATTTAATTCTAACATCCTCTTGTTAGTTCCTTTTGCTCAGTTTATTTAAATCTAAGTACAGTACTGTATATGTATATGTATAGCATATTATGCTATACTTTATTCAATCCATAGTAATTTATGTAATTAATATTTAGATGAGGTTATTATTTATGTACTGAATTATTTTATATCTGTACTTTCAGTATGAAGAACTAATTGATAAGTTCAAAATTATTCACCGTGAATATGAGACATTACGAACTAGTGGGTTTTCCACAGCTGAACTTCGTCGTGACATCACGGCAATGGAAGAGGAACGTGACCTCGTTTTCAGGAGGATTGAAAAAATGAAACAAAAGGTATGCTCTTGATATTTCAGTTTTAAAAAACTTTATTCCAACTTCATTTCAAATTACTATTTTTATTATAAAAATTTGTATAATTTTAATTAAATATGTATACAGAGTTTCTAAGAAGTACAGTGGACCCCCGGAGTTCGTTATGCTCCGAACTCGAACTATTATGTAAGTGTATTTTTGTAAGTGCTTTTGTAAGTGTATTTTTGGGGGTCTAAAAGGACTAATCTAATTTACATTATTCCTTATGGGAACAAATTTGTTCGGTAACGGCACTTGAGCAGCATTCTGGAACGATTAATGACGAACTCCGGAGGTCCACTGTACATATGTATGTATATGTATATTGATTGAAATTATTTAAGTTTTACATAAATCGTACTGTACAGTACATATTTTGTCTTAGGTTTGATCAAATTACAGTATTTTTATACTGTCATTGTAGGTGTATAAAGACCACTTGTAGTTATTGTAATAGATTATAAAATATTAAATTGTGAATTCATACAGTACAGTGGACCCCTGGTGTTCGTTATGCTCCAAACTGGAACAATTATGTAAGTGTATTTTTGTAAGTGCTTTTGTAAGTGTATTTTTGGGAGTCTAAAAGGACTAGTCTAATTTACATTATTCCTTATGGGAATAAATTTGTTTGGTAATGGCACTTGAACAGCATTCTGGAATGAATAAACTACAAAAACCGGGGTCCACTGTATATACTAGTGGGTTAAAAGTGCCAGTATAAGAAAATGTAAAGATAATTAATCTGAATTTATGTATAGAAGTAATGCTTTAAAAGATATACACGTTGACAAAGATTTGCTGAGCAGGTAGAGGGAACTCCAAACAGTGAAACAATGCTGGCATCAGCCCGTGCTCTACGACAAGAGAGAGAACGAAAGAAGGAAATGGCACAACAGGAGTCTGATCTAAAAGCTGCTATACAGCTATCAGAGCAGAGAATTTCGCGCCTGCAAACACAGCTGAAAGATATACGGAAGGCTGGCATGGGCACCACACCTGAGGGTAAGTTTTTATGGTGATGATTTTTTTTTTTAACAACAAATGCCATTTCCATCAAGTTAGGGGTAACTCCAAAAAAAAAAAAACTTTCACTGTAATTCATTTAATAGCTGCCTTGCCAGAAGTGTCTGGATATTACAATTCAAATGGCCCCTCTGAACTGCAAAATCCCCATCCTTCCTTCAGAGTGCAGGCACTGTACTTTCCATGTATAGGTATCAATGGTGATCACTATCCCTCATTCATGTGAGGGTTTGGGTGTCCATCAGCCATGCAAAAGAAAAGCTAACATTTATCCTTTGGGCAGCCTGTCCAAGCCTTATCTGACCGGACCAAGACTAGAAACTCATGGTCAGATATGGTCAAATGTATTTATCATATTTTATGGCACATATCTGTATAAATATGAAGAATAACATAATTAGACAACTATTCATGATCCACAAAGTCTAGATCATTTGGTTCTCTAGATCTTGACATAAGTAGCTCTCCACATAGATTATTAAGTTCCTGATGTATGGGCATGAATGAAAATGTTGCTTTTAATGTTAAACTTGCTCTTTGTGGGTTCATGTGCTTGCAGTGATCCACATTTTTCTTGCTAGCAGGGATACAAGAGTAAGCAAAATCTGTCTGAGCATGCAAAGATGCAGAGCTTTGCCCAGTTCCTGTATGATATCTGTTTGCATTCACACCAGTCTGTTTATCACCCATGTCACAGGTTGAGTTTCCTGTTTCAGTATCCTGCACTCTTAGTATCCTCCTTAGGGTCTTCAATTATCTGCTCCATGATTTAGGCTGCTGGTGATAGAATTCCTATTAGTGGTTCATGCAACCTGAATGCATAATGCACTAGGTCCCTGACTTAAAATATTGGTACTTTGGAACCCATTAATTTCGTGCTTGCAGTTAGTCATTGTAAATATGGAAACAGAAATTTCGATATTTTAAATCAAAATGTTTCACTTTTTTTATTTTTACCAAATGCATTCATACTGTGTGCAGGTTCATTGTATGCATGTATAGAAAACTCACATATGTTTGGTAAAAATTGGTTAAGAATTATATATTTAAATCTGTTTTCTACTTCTTTAGAATATACATAGAAGTTACAATAGCTGAGTTTGCAGAGTGTTTGGTTACAGATTAGCTACAGTTTTGAGAATACAGTAGGACCCCTGTATTCACGGGAAATACGTTTCAAGGACATGCCAAGGATACCGAAACCGGGGATAGTAGCAAACCCTATACGTATATAAGTCCTATACATACCCATTATAAAGTTTAATTGATAAATTATGCACGATAAGTGGAGAATTATCACTTTTTCACTGATGGTAAGCACTTTACGGCTTCTCTTAGTCTTTGAAGAACTTCCAGCGCCTCTAATTTTGTGCTTTGGGGCCATTATTATGCAAAATTAAGAGGTATTTTTGGACCACAGTAAACCGTGGATAACTGAAACCACAGATATTGAAACCACAGATAACTGAAACCACAGATACAGGGTTCTACTGTACATCATCTAGTGTATTCTAAGAAAACCTCCTTATTATAAATAAGTTTTTCCCCTCAGTGAATTTTTCATCAACTGCCTTGGTATTTTGTGTATGTATGGGCAATCATAACTAAGCACTAAACCTACTAGGGTCATACAGGTATGTGTGGACATTATTCATTTGTTTTGATTTTTGTTGTTTTTGTAGAGAAAAGTTTAGAACTGTGGATTAAATATTTACATAGTTGTTAGGCTGTGGTGGCTACCACTTCCAACAGTGCACTTGATGTATCAGTGGGCAAGGTGCATGCCTGCTAGTGCTCTGTTCAATCACATTACACCCTCCCCCACACACAATGATCCTCAGCACTACCTTCCCACACTATATATCCAGGCACCTCGTATGTTCATAACAGTGAGGGAGTGTTGAGCTCATGTAAAGAGTTTTGAATTCAGTATGATATGAGAAGGCAGGAATGAATAAGAAAGGGAGGAGGGGGAGGCAGTCCAGCTGTTGCCCACAAGTCCTATCCATAATTTTTAAAGGGGTGGACTGGTAAGCCAGTGGAAGGTACCAGTCAGATGACCAAAAGCTCCAACTGTAGGTCATCATATTATACTAAGACTCATGTCAAGAAACACTTGTCCTGTTTCCTGACAAACCTTACCTAACCTAACCTGTTGCCCACACCCCTGCACATCTGTCACTCAGATCCTTCTACATCACACATTCACCAACAGCAGTGAGGAAATGGTGAGCATATACCTGGAGAATGTTTTGGGGGTCAATGCTCCTGTGGCCTGGTCTGTGACCAGGCCTTGGACAGTATTGTGTCAGATACAATATGAGAGAGGGTGGGAGTGAATAGGAGAGTGAGAATAAGAGGGAGTTAGTATACTCCTTTGTTGCTCTGTTCTGTTTTATTAACATGTCTACATCAATTAAACAAAGTTTAATACTATTTGTAAGAGAAAAGGAACAGTACTGAATGTAAAATATGTACTGGGTAATATTCTTTATTAAAAAATAAATGAAATAAGGTATAGAATATTATGGTTTGAGAACCTATCTCCAGTTATAATAGAGTTTATGGGAAAATGGTTCCGAGTTCTGAACACTTGGTATACAGTTTTCAGGAATGAGTTAACCTCTGATGTGGAAGACCTACTGTATAACATTTTGATGAATGAAAATCTCCTTTCAATGGAGTTTTATGAACCAGTGTCTGCCACCTCCCCTTGTCAGGTGTTCCTTGCCAGTCTGTTCTGAATTGTGCCATAGTCCTGAAAGGTGTCTGAAGCAAATGCTTGCTAGATCGAGCCTAAGTGTTTATGTGTAGATGGTGTAAACAGTACTTACTGGGAAAAAAAAGCAGTCACTAGTGTATTTCTGGTTTTGCAGAGAGGTTACTATTCCTCTTCATGGTTTGTTGAATCCTCGACAGAAAGCAGCTTTCATTCTTCAAAACATTATATAGAGGGAGAGGTATAACTTAGCTAAGGAATGGTAAGTAGTCTTAACCTGGTGTTGTAAGGGTATGATAAGTACACTGTGATTCCCAGAGTGATATACTGAATCGATTCCAGAAGGAAGTTTTCCACACTTCAGAATGTAATTTTTTGAAATTATTTATCTCCACAATTCCCCCTGAAGCTGAAGAAGTAATCTGAATTTGTCTCCTACTCATTTCTTCATAGTGGTGTATGGATACTATAATAAAACAAAAAATCATTAATGCACTGTATCTTCTTCTTTCAACAAATCAGCCGTTTCCCACCGAGGCAAGGTGGCCCCCCCCAAAAAAAGTTCATCTTTTTAACTTTAGTAATGTATACATGAGAAGGGGTTACTAGCCCCTTGCTATCGTCATTTTAGTTGACTCTTACGACATGCATAGCTTACGGAGGAAGAATTCTGTTCCACTTTCCCATGGAGATAAGAGGAAATAAACAAGAACTAGTAAGAAAACAGAAGAAAAGTTCAGAGGGGTGTGTATATATATGCTTGTACATGCATGTGTAGTGTGACCTAAGTGTAAGTAGAAGTAACAAGACATACGTATCAGAAATCTTGCATGTTTATGAGACAGAAAAAAGACACCAGAAATCCTACCATCATGTAAAACAATTACAGGCTTTCGTTTCTTACTTTTTTACACTCGCTTGGCAGGACGGTAGTATCTCCCTGGGCGGTTGCTGTCTACCAACCTACTACCTAGGAATGCACTGTATATGCTAATTAAGTGAGTAAATGTGCTGCAGATTCAGCGCAGTTTAAAAACTTTTTCTCAACAGGGCTGTTACAGAGGCTGGAGGAAGATGTCAATGTGAACACATATATTGTCAAGGAGAAGTTACCTAAAGAGCTTACATTAAAACGACGACATGTGTCTACCCTGCAACAAGTAGCAACACAGCCTGCAATGGGACAGCAGGAAATAGACACTGTAAAAAAACAGGTAATGGTTTGCCTATTTGTACAAGGATGAATCTTTTATACTCAATGTTAAGATCTTTTTTCCTCCTGGGATAGGGACCTAAAGCACAACCCTGAAAAGAGAGGTATATGTCTTGTTCTTTAAGTGATTACCTCTTATTTCAGTTTATGGGGTATTATCCCCTGACAACAATTACAGTATTATTATATTCAAGGTGAGTTGCTAAACCCATATGGGTCATATAATACCTGGAGAAGGGGGAGGTAATCAGGTTTGATCTGATTAAGGGAAAGGCACCTCCAACTTCTTGATCAAGAGTGCTGTGCCAGAATCAAGGCACCCCTTCCCCTCTTAAAGGACTCAGGCATCAATAAAAACAGGGATATCATTGAACATATCAAATATGGATGGTTGAGGAAATAGCTCTCTCAGCAAATGCATGTATGGTAATGTGTAAGAACAGGTAACAAACAATATACACTTAATAATATTGGTAGAATTACCGACAATATGTTAAGTAAAAAGACACAAATGCAACTAATGTGACATTTTATTGTGGCAACGTTTCGCTCTCCAGGAGCTTTCTCAAGCCGTTACAAGCGATACATGGACACAGTGGGCTATTATATACTCTCAAAGTGAGGTGAAATACTAGTGGTGGTCGAGGTAGTAGTGATAAGTAGTAGTAGTAGTAGTAGTAGTAGTAGTAGTAATACAATAAGGTAGAACAATTAATATGCACATGAGTAAAAGGTGATAAAAATACTTGGGTAGTATAACAATAGGTTAGACAAATATTTTTGCTGGCCTTCTATATTTCAACCTCCAGCAAAAATATTTGTCTAACCTATTGTTATAATACCCAAGTATTTTTATCACCTTTTACTCATGTGCATATTGATTGTTCTACCTTATTGTATTACTACTACTACTACTACTTATCACTACTACCTCGACCACCACTAGTATTTCACCTCACTTTGAGAGTATATAATAGCCCACTGTGTCCATGTATCGCTTGTAACGGCTTGAGAAAGCTCCTGGAGAGCGAAACGTTGCCACAATAAAATGTCACATTAGTTGTATTTGTGTCCTTTTACTTAACAATATACACTTTAAGCTAAGTGACAAGCTGACACAAAAATCCAGCTGGCTTGATATTGTTCTGCAGTCAGGATAATAGACATTATAGCTCTTAGATAATTTTAGTCTTCACTTATTTGCTAGAATTTCTTCTTCAGCAGATATGTACTTTCATTCTTCTGCTCTTTAAACCATAGTCTATTTTCTATGTTTATTTTTATTGTTTTACTTGAATTTTGATATCTTTATTAGCTTTTTTGTTATTATTGTTTGACAGTGCTTTAAGACAAGTATGGATCTGTGGATGTGCAAGTGATGACATTTACAATCAAGAGAGTAAACACCTGATAAAGTGATCTGTAGCATTACTATAGTTTGCCTCACATGCATGTGAAGCTATTTTTTTAGTTCAGCAATATTTAAATAAATATAAGCTGTTTCATTTATTAAGTTTAAAATATTGGTCTTACAATTATACAGTGGACCCCCGGTGTTTGTGATGCTCCAAACTCGCTCTTTTATGTAAGTGTATTTTTGTAAATGCTTTTGTAAGTGTATTTTTGGGGGTCTAAAAGGACTAGTCTACTTTACATTATTCCTTATAGGGAATAAATTCGTTTGGTAATGGCACTTGAACAGCATTCTGGAACGAAAAAATCACGAAAACCGGGGGTCCACTGTATTTATATTTTAACTTGAAACTCAGAAAGTTAACTTCATGGTATGTACATTTCACAAGATGATTTATATTCAAAATCTTACTCATACTTTAATAAAATAGAGGTAAAGAGAGTAACAGATCCTTGTCTAGTTTTCTACTTCATCTAGGAATTGAACCAAAGACAAATGTGCTAGGCATTTCCACTGTGTATGGCTGTGTGAATGACACTTATGTACAGGTCAGGACATATCCTAAATGAAACATTTTGCCACAAGTGGCTTCATCAGTACTAATAGTGCAGAGTAAGCTAAACAGGGTGTTATATAGTGGACAGAGCAGATGACAGTAGCTAGGGTGAGGTGAGGCAGAAGGCGCTTCAGGTTGTAGAAATTAGGTTGGACAAGCAAGTGAGAAGGGTTGGATGAATTTGAGAAGGACCTGCCTAGCATGGGCCAGTAGGCCTGCTGTAGTATACAGCTTCTCATTCATATTTTATTTGTTCATTTACTTGACAGCCAATTCTAATATGGGCAATAATTTTTTGGCTAAAAGTTTAGAAACACACAAGCTTCCAGACCTTTGTGGAATTGTGTCAGCAGTGGCAATTAAGGCAGCCTCCAGCAACTTCCATTTTTTGGTTGTTTTCTCAGATGAGTAGTTAGGTGTCACTAAAGTTCATCAGATGTCATCGTTCGTCCCTGTGCTGCTCACATGTTGCAGTGATTCCGTCTGTACGCACTCTTGCACGGAACTCATCTTATACATATGCATTTCACTTACGTAAGTAGAGTTAGAAAAAAGCTACAAATTTACATTTTTTTTTTTTTTTAGTATACGTACACTACAGTAATATCAGATTTGACTTGTATGTAAAAACACTTGTTCTGACACCCTCAGGACCCCAGTTCAAACATGGTCTAAAATTTAAATATGATTTTATTTAATTGGGCATATAAAACACTAAGTTTTCAAGTACTATCTTATGGTTAGAGATTTGGAAAATGTGAAGGAATAGAATCCAAGGAAGAAGAAATACTAAGCTTTCTTTTTATAAAGTTGGCCAAAGGAAAAGCTGAGTTGCTCACACTTCACTGCAGTTAAGAGGAAAAGGAATATAATGTGTAGTCCAAAATATCTCTCTAAAAATGCAACTTAAAGAATTAGAAATACTTACTGTACAAGATAGAATCAAGATATATCAAGAATTATATGGAGTATAGTGATTAAGTAATTTTTTCCACACTATTGCTAAGGAATTAAAAAACTGAGTCAGCATGGCATGATATACACAAAGATTAGCAACAGATATAACATCCAGTGTCCTGACACACACAGTCCACCCTATCTGAGAGTCCTACTTTTAATCCAGACTCTTTACTGTACTCTTTCTTAACTGATATTGATTTGCTACACAACTGTGACCTCCCTTCTGCAGATCTCCATTCCTCAATGTAGCCTGAATGACCCTTTTGTGAAGTAAATTAATTGTGTACAAAAACTTATATACAGTATAAAGATGTAATTTTTTCTGATGTTCGCTCAGATTCGTGCACTAACAGCTGAGATCAACAACTTGAATGAAGCTCGTATGAAGGAAGTGGAAGAAGATGACAGCCCAGAAAGCAAGGTAGGCAATTTAATCATGAGGGTATATTTTTGTTTATAATTTTAATGGTAAAGTCAACAGTGCACACCATTGTGGACAATAATAAGTCCCTTTATTCAATATTTTCGCGTTATGCTTTACTTTACATACAGTAGACCGTCGTTTAACACGGTAGTTACGTTCCTGAAAACGCAGTTTTAGTTAAAATCGTGTTAGACAAACTGAATAACTTATGGGAAAAATAGGGTTACGTTCCTGGAAGCTCCAAAAGAGCCAAACAACTTTTTTTTACACCCCCAGATCTTACAGAAATAAAAGCGAATATGTAATTGTAGTTCATTGTCGTGATGTATTATGTTGTTTTTACTGCTTAAAATTACAAATGCAACAAATAATAGTATTTCTTACCTTAACCCTTTCGGGCTCGGTGCTGTACTAGTACGTTTTATGCACCAGGGTCGGTGCCGTACTAGTACGTTTTACGCACCAGGGTCGGTGCTGTACTAGTACGTTTTACGCACCAGGGTCGGTGCCGTACTAGTACGCGTAAATTCTAGCGGCCTCAAATTAAGCGGGAAACGGCTGGTAGCCTTACATATGAAAGAATGGGCCTGTGTGGTCAGTGTGCACAGTATAAAAAAAAATCCTGCAGCACACACTGCATAATGAGAAAAAAAAAACTGACCGTATTTTTCGTTTAAAACAGCGACTTTGCCGTCTATTTTCGTATGGTATTTATTGATGTATAAATACCTTGGTCTCATTTGATAGAATGGAAGATATATTACAGAAATAGAGATGATTTTGATTGGTTTCACGATGACAAGTACCTTGAAATTGAGCTCAAAGTAGCGAAAATGTTCGATTTTTGCCGATGTTCAAGAGTAAACAAATCACGCCATGCGTCCAATACATGTCAACTGGTGAGTCTAATATTCTTTCACAAGTGCGCTGATATTATTTATACCATTTTTACAACGATGCAGTTGTATACATAACAGTAAATCTTCTATTTTTTGTGAGAATAAAAATTCAAAATGGAAAGAAAAAGTAATATAAGAGGGGCCTGGAGACGTGACTAATGAACAGAGAAGATGTTATTTTAGTGCAAGGAATGTCTGCCTTGTTTATTCTGGACCCCATTTTGAAATTGGCATCGTTTGAAATTTGTGTGAAATTGGCCAAATTATAAATTTCTGACCACTTTTTTGGGTAGTTGAAATTGGTAAATGGGTGGTTTCTTGTACTCAATCGATAGAAGAAATGGAGTTCTAGCGAAATAGCTATGATTTTAGTAGACTGGAACATTGGAATTGGCCAAAAATAGGGCTCAAAGTGGGTGAAATCACCGATGTGTAAATATCGTCGACAGATAACTTCACAAGAACATAATTCCGTAAGTTTTTGATCAAATTTCACACATTTTTGTGTTGTTATGATCGGAAAAAGATTCTCTATCATTTCATAAGATTTTTTTTTTTTTTTTTTTTTTTAAATTTTTGACCCAAAGGGTTAAATTGTGGATGCTGGTGTTTGTCAATGATTGTGAAGAGAGTGGAGAGTTATGCTGTGGCCCTACTGGGCTGAGGTGGATGGTAGAGGTTCTGGTACTGAAGTCGATGGTTATACTGGAGTGTGCATAAATTCTGTAATAGATTTCTATTCTATTTTACCCCGCAGTACGTTATACAACTAACGGCAAGGCATCAGCTGTTCTAGACACCGTTTCAGGGTCCTCGTCAGTGAAAAAGTCTAACTTTAAGCCAGTCAGTAAATCAGTCAAGTTAGTCAGTCAGTAAGTCAGTCAGTAAGTCAGTCAGTAAGTTAGTCAAGTAAGTCAGTAAAGCAGTCAGTAAGTCAGTCAACATCAGTCAAGTCAGTAAGTAAGTCAGTAATACAGTCATTCAGTAAGTCAGTCAGTACATAATACAGTCAGTCAGTAAATCAGTCAAGTCAGTAAGTCAGATAGTAAATCAGTCAGTCAGTCAGTCATCACACACTCATATTTACCTCAATCTTTTTATGTGTACAGTGACGCTTCATTGCGGCCACAGGCTATCTCTTGTCTAATATCTATTTTCTTTGTTAATTCTAAGACTTAAATGCTTAAACCTTTTCTTGCCACTTTCAGCAACACTTGTATGCCTACTGTGTGCCATGATTGCTTGGCAGATTTAAGATATGGCAAGAAAAAGATATAAACTCCTAGCAGAGGATGGTACGTATTCCGGGGACGACGTGCTCAAAATTTTTTCCCCTCCCTCAAATCGTGTTAAGTTAATTTTACGAAGTGTTATACAAAAATATGCCGCAATTCTTCAAACGTGCTATAACCAAAACTTGTCCGACAAACCCGTGTTAAACGACTGTCTACTGTATATGTTACTACATAGGACAATTGTAATCATCTAAAATTGTATGTATGTAAATAAGCTTACATAAGTTTTTCATCTCTTTGCAATAAACTCTCTTTTTCTTTTTGGCAGGTTGGAAAGTTATCATTTTTTCGGCAAAATGCAGCAATAATCACCCGAAAGAAAGAACAAGCTGCTGAACGTCTTAATGAACTACGAGGAGAATTAGCAAACCTTCAGGAGGATATGAGGGTTAGTTAAATTTAGAAATCTAACATTACATATATTTAATTTTTTTTTTTTTTACCTCAACAGCTCTCCCACCAAGGCAGGGGTGACCCAAAGAAAAACAGTCACAATCATTCATTCAGTCACTGTTTTGCCAGAAGTGTTCTGACATCACAGTTCAGATTACCTTCAGACTGCAACATTCCCACCCTTCAGAGTTCAGGAACTTTCTTTTCCACCTCTAGGACTCAAGTCCGGCTAACCGGTTTCCAAAAATCCTTTAATAAAAGTTCCCTGCTCACACTCCAACAGCATGTCTATTTATTAAATTCATGGGAAAGAGCTAAACCCACAGGAGTCATACAGTGCCTGGGAAATGGAAGGTAATCAGGTTTGATCTGAGGAAGAATAAAGTACTTCCAGTTCCTTTGTAATGACATTTTCCTATGAATATAGAAAACTGAATTTGCACTTAAAAAGCAGAGGAAGAAATGTATATAGTATATCTATATACTATATCTTTCTTCTTTCAATGCATCGGCCATATCCCACCGAAGCAGGGTGGCCCAAAAAGAAAGAAAAAAGTCTCTCTATATAAATTTAGTAATGTACGTATACAGGAGAAGGGGTTAATAGCCCCTTGCTCCCAGCATTTTAGTCGCCTCTTACGATACGCATGGCTTACGGGGGAAGAATTCTGTTCCACTTTCCCATGGAGATAAGAGGAAATAAACAAGAACTAGTAAGAAAATACTAGAAGAAAACCCAGAAGGGTGTGTATATATATGCTTGTACATGCATGTGTAGCAGGGGGAGATATTGTGTTGGAGTGGTTGGTATTTTTGTTTAATAAATGTATGAAAGAGGGGAAGGTACCTAAGGATTGGCAGAGTGTGTATAGTTCCTTTATATAAAGGGAAGGGTGACAAAAGAGATTGTAAAAATTATAGGGGAATAAGTTTACTGAGTATACCAGGTAAAGTGTACGGTAGGGTTATTATTGAAAGAATTAGAGGTAAGACAGAGAGTAGGATCACAGATGAGCAAGGAGGTTTTAGAGTGGGTAAGGGATGTGTAGATCAAGTGTTTACATTGAAGCATATATGTGAACAGTATTTAGATAACGGTAGGGAAGTTTTCATTGCATTTATGGATTTAGAAAAAAACATATGATAGAGTGGATAGGGGAGTAATGGTGGCAGATGTTGCACGTGTATGGAATAGGTAGTAAGTTACTGAATCCTGTAAAGAGTTTTTATGAGGATAATGAGGCTCAGGTTAGGGTGTGTAGGAGAGAGGGAGATTACTTCCTGGTAAAAGTAGGTCTTAGTCAGGGATGTGTGATGTCACCATGGTTGTTTAATATATTTATAGATGGGGTTGTAAAAGAAGTAAATGCTAGGGTGTTGGGGAGAGGAGTGGGATTAAAATATGGGGAATCAAGTACAAAATGGGAGTTAACACAGTTACTTTTTTCTGATGATACTGTGCTTATGGGAGATTCTAAAGAAAAGTTGCAAATGTTAGTGAAGGAGTTTGGGAAAGTAGAAAGTTGAAAGTGAACAAAGATAAGAGTAAGGTGATGATGGTATCAAACGATTTAGATAAAGAAAAATTGGATATCACATTGGAGAGAGGGAATATGGAAGAAGTGAATGTTTTCAGATATTTGGGAGTTGACTTGTCAGTGGATGGGTTTATGAAGGATGAGGTTAACCATAGAATTGATGAAGGAAAAAAGGTGAATGGTGAGTTGAGGTATCTGTGGAGACAAAAAATGTTATCTATGGAGGCAAAGAAGGGAATGTATGAAAGTATATTGGTGCCAACACTCTTATATGGGTGTGAAGCTTGGTTGTAAATGCTGCAGCGAGGAGGCGGCTGGAGGTAGTGGAGATGTCCTGTCTAAGGGCAATGTGAGGAGGTGTAGAGTTACTAAAAGTATTAGTCAGAGGGCTGAAGAGGGGTTGTTGAGATGGTTTGGTCATTTAGAGAGAATGGATCAAAGTAGAATGACTTGGAGAGCGTATAAATCTGTAGGGGAAGGAAGGAGGGGTAGAGGTCGTCCTTGAAAAGGTTGGAGGGAGGGGGTAAAGGAGGTTTTGTGGGCGAGGGGCTTGGACTTTCAGCAAGCATGTGTGAGCGTCTTAGATAGGTGTGAATGGAGACAAATGGTTTTTGGGACCTGACGAGCTGTTGGAGTGTGAGCAGGGTAATATTTAGTGAAAGGATTGAGTCCTGGAAATGGGAAGTACAGTGGACCCCCGGTTATCGGACGTTCCTGATATCGGCCAACTCGGTGATCAACCGGTTTTTCGGCTTCCAGTGATCGGCCGTTATTTCGGTGATCGGCCATATGGGATGCGTCCGTCCGCTTGCTGGGGCCATTTGTCTGTGTGTCTCGGTGCTTGATGAAGCTTCTGCTCATTCATCTAAACATTTCGCTGTTTTCCATTGTTTTTGGTGGGTTTTTTTCAGTGCAACTGCGAAATAAGTAACCATGGCTCCAAAGAAAGTTCTTAGTAAAGTTCCTTTGGTAAAGAAAGTGAGAAACACGATAAGATTCAAGGGAGGCAGGCATAGAGGCAAGGAGTGTAGGAGGCATGCAGGGAGTGTAGCAGGCATGCAGGGAGTGTAGCAGGCATGCAGGGAGTGTAGCAGGCATGCAGGGAGTGTAGCAGGCATGCAGGGAGTGTAGCAGGCATGCAGGGAGTGTAGCAGGCATGCAGGGAGTGTAGCAGGCATGCAGGGAGTGTAGTTGGTGGAGTGACTCTCAAGCTGGTCCTAGTGGCATTTAAAGACAAAGAAGGGAAGTAACTCCAGAGAGGGCTTTGCTACCTGAAGTCCTTATGGAGGGGGATTCCCCTTCCAAACAATAACTCTTCCCTTTTTCCTCCTCCCTATCTTCCAGAAGTCAGCATTAGTCTTCAATAAAGGTATGTAATACTGATTTAACTGTTAAAAAAAAAATATTTTTTTGTGAATATTTTTCTTTGGAACAGATTAATTGTATTTACATTAATTTTTATGGGAAATATTATTTCGGTTATCGGCCATTTCGGTGTTAGGCCGAGCTTCTGGAACGGATTACGGCCGATAACCGAGGGTCCACTGTACAATGCCTGCACTTTAAAGGAGGGGTCTGGGATATTGACAGTTTGGAGGGACTATTCTAAACTGTCGTATCTGAGTGCCTCTGCAAAGACAGTGATTATGTATGAGGTGAAAGTGTTGAATGATGATGAAAGTATTTTCTTTTTGGGGATTTTCTTTCTTTTTGGGTCACCCTGCCTCGGTGGGAGACGGCTGACTTGTTGAAAAAAAAAAAAACATGCATGTGTAGTGTGACCTAAGTGTAAGTAGAAGTAACAAGATGTACCTGAAACCTAATCCTACCATCATGTAAAACAATTACAGGCTTCTGTTTTACACTCGCTTGGTAGGTATATATACAGGGGTACCCCGAGTTTCGTACTTTATTCGTTCCAGAAGGCTGTTCGAGTGCCGTTACTGAACGAATTTGATCCCATAAGGAATAATGTAGATTAGATTAGTCCGTTTCAGACCCCAAAAATACACTTACAAAAGCACTTACAATAATTGTTCGAGTTGGGAGCAGTATGAAACTCGGGGTACCACTGTATACGTATGTAGATATATATCTAGATAGATAAATGCCAGGCCCATAGCAATTGTATCAATCTCAATCAGGTTATTAACATTGAACTTCTTTTCATGATAGGACTCTGTTACATTTTGTGAACTGCACTGATTGCATAAGATTATATTTATGTTGCACAGAGAGAATTACTGGTTCTATAGTAATGGGGTATCTCATAATGCAAATTTCATCCAAGTAAAGAGTGTTCTAATGTTTCATTATTTTAGAAGACTGTCAGTGTGAAACAAATACTATATTACATCTACCATCTCTTGCAGGACAAGCAGGATCAACTTCAACAGTTCTCTGGTGAACAAGTCCTCCGAGGTGAAGAGTTCAAGCGCTATGTCAATAAACTAAGGGGCAAGAGCTCAGCATACAAAATGAAACGAGCTGAATTAAGTGAACTGAGAGCTGAATTTGGGGTTCTTAGTCGAACTGGAGAAATTCTGAAATCCAAAGAGGCACAAATGTTAGAGCAACTTGTAAGTCTATGGTTTTATAGTCATGTTAGTTTTACTAGATTTACCAAAATTTGCTTCCAAGGAAATAAACCATAATTATTATTATAATTATAATCAAATTAAGCACTAAAGCTGTAAGGGTCATACAGCACTGCAGGGAAGAATATGTGAAAGAATGTGCGAAGGTTAAGGAGGAGTGAGAGGTAAGGTGTGTAAAGTTAGGGGTTAGTGGGGGTGGGGGCCTACCCCTAGTTTAATCTAACTGGAAATCAAAGTGGGTGGTGTAATTGGTTAGTTTTAGTTGAGAAGTCCAGGAGTCTGCATCAAAGGTGGGACTTTCCGCAAGGAGGTTTGTGAGAGTGTTGGGATGGTTTAGATGTCGGAAGTGTGGATTCTGCATGCACCCTGATAGGCAAGACAATCTGTTAGCAAATGTTGGATGGACAGTGTGACCTGACATTCCTCACAGAGTATTGTCAGTCATTTTTCTCTGTGATATCCATGAGCAAGTTACGTGTGTCCAATACACAAGTGCGAGTGTGGGGTCTCCCAAACTCAGCAACAGTAGAAAGATGACCAGAATCTTAAACATGGTTTAATAGAAAACCATTTGTTGTAGTTCAATGCAGGCCAACATTTCCTGTTTGTAGGATTGCCTTGTGTTAACTTTCAGAGTGCTCTAGAGTCGCAGATGGGTGTGTCAGGTTTCCGTGAAACTCAGGAGACCATGGAGAAGGTTTCATCAATGAAAGCTGAAGTTGATGAACGCAAAGGACAGACACTTGAGGAAATGTCTGGCATGGTTATGGAGCTGAATCGTAAAATTGCAGAAAGAAAAGCACGTCTGGCTCCACTTATCAAAGGTAAGTGCATGTAGTACTTTATTTACACTCTCCCATTAGCAATAGATTTTTTATAGCACAAAGCATATTAAAGAAATACAGGGGACTTTCAGCACTAGGTAATTAAGGCAACTCCTGCTCTTTTTTTTTTTTTTTTTTTTTTTTTACCATATTACATAATTTTTATTTAGATGTGTTTCAAACTTAGTTTTCATCAGTTCATTTAATTTTTAAATTGCCATATGCAAGATAATCACCTACTTTATTGTATATACAGACCACTTAGTTTTGCATCAAATATGGTTCTTCTTTCAACAAACCAGCCACATCCCACCAAAGCAATCAAATATGGTTATCTGTACAGAATTTTCTACTACACTAAAGCCCTTATACATTTCCATAAAGATTTATTACATATCTTCCACTGCATATTTCCTTATTGTTTTCAAATGTTGGTCTTATGCTGTTGCTCTTTTTAAGTTTAAATCAAGGCTTTCCTAATCATGTGTGAGGAGTCTAATCTTATACCTGATTTGAAGATTCCTCTTCTTAGCAGCATATTATTCCTTCCAGCTCATTAGTAAATGTACTAATAAATAGCCATAAAGGTAGAGGTAATGTGCATTACCCTAATAAAAAAAGGGTTGCAGGATGGGATAGGGGGTGGTGATGACGCAGAATGAGGCAAAGCATATACAGCCTTTCCCTACTTAGCGATGTACTCATTTACCGATGACTCAGACTTACGACGGGCTCTCTGACCAGTATGCATACCTAAATAATATATATTAGAGCTGATTTCCTCTATTCTGTTTATTTCAATATACAGTACACTATAAACATTTAAAAATATACTAAACATGTTATAAATAGTGCAAGGGTGACATTAAAGCAATATCAAAGATGGTTGACAAACCCACTACTATTATAGTATGCTCCTTGTTTAGCGACGAATTTGTTTACCGACGTGGTATTAGGAACAGAACTCCGTCGTTAAGTGAGGAGAGGCTGTATGTGATACTCGTCTTCATTTACAGTATTTGTACACACATTAAATTTTTTTCAGAACTACGCCCTCTGAGGCAAAAAGCACAAGACTTAACTGTGGATTATAATGACAAGAAGCATGCATATGATTCTGTGGCAGCAGGCTTGGACACTAATATGGGTAAACTTGAACAGGAAGTTAAGGTATGTTGCTTGCAGTCAGTGATGTATACACTCATCATCCGACTTACGACCTGCATGACATGCGACCACTCAACTTAAGACCGTGCATCTGGCAGCAGGTTTGCCAGACGCACGGTCAGACGCAGCAGTATAATGTGATCCTTTATTGACAACGTTTCGTCCACACAAGTACGTAGAGGTAATAGTAGTAATTATACATTTGGTGGAAAAGTCAGCTGGTAGATAAAGCAGGAGGAGGCGGGATCACAGTGGAACCATCCACTAGTGTAAGTAGGTCTTTGTCCAAAGGTTGGACAAGTATTGAAGAATTCCTTATATCAAGTTTCCATGATGTTGCAGTGTCTGTTTTCAAACCATTTATCACATCTGTCAGACACTGCAACATCGTGGGAACTTGATACAAGGAATTCTTCAATACGTGTCCAACCTTTGGACGAAGACCTACTTATACTAGTGGATGGTTCCAATGTGATCCCACCTCCTCCTGCTTCGACTCACCTGTCCGGCTATATGCTGTACTTTCTACAAGAGTGATGGACTGAACACATCAGTTCCAGGCTGAGGGACTGATTACCTCAAACTCCTTCTCTCTTTACCCCTCTCTGCTTTGTATTGGACTAAAGAAGCTACGTACTGTGTGGCGAAACGTTTCCTTAATAAAGATTCCCATATATTACATAAGTGTCTCAATCTTCACCTTACATTGTGTACAAGTTATCTTCATGTTGGTGCAGTAGAATACATAACAGCAACACCCATTCTCTTGCAACACACCATTTTTAGAGTGAATGATACTATGAGTGAAGGCATACGAAAAGAATGTTTTTCTACAGTTACCCCAGTAATACTATACTGTACACAGCTTTACTGGTGTTGGACTAGAGAAAACGTAATTTTTGCAATTACTACTACAAGACGCCTGGCCACCACAACCTCGTATTCATGTCAGTTTGTTCTACTGTGGTTATATGTATTATGTTTATATGATATGTAGCGTGTTTCTTATATAATTTTGAAAAAATTTCATAGATGGATTAATGAAAATGTCTATAGTAATGTAATATATGTCATTCAAAGCACCCCGGAGCAATATTTATTTAATTATTATTATTGTCTTCAACACTAGTGAGACACTCATAGTGTCTAGTGAGACACTCTTATTGTCTCAGTAGGCTTACATTTGAGCACATTTACACATAAGTACAGTTATCATACATAATGTAAATTACCTAGGACAGCCCAAAAAAGTCAGAGTGACATATTGATATGAAAACACTGCATGTATTGAGTGGTATGCAGGAGTCAACTAATTTAATCACAAACACAGATCTGAGAATCATATGGGACATATATGTATGGACCAATGAGAGGTGGGATGGGGGAAGCAGGGGAGGAAGCTAGGCCTCCCCCACAAAGACAATGTACATACTGACCCACAGGCAGGCTGCCCGCATGTCCACTAGAATGGTGTCCCGTAGCTCGACTGCTAGCTCACTCAACTCACACACTGAAGTCCGTGGTTCGATCCCCAGTATGAGTGCAAACATTAGGACATGTTTCCTACCAGAAAATAGGTACCTGTGTGTTAGTTAACTGGTGTGGGTCGCATCTTGGGGACAAACTTGACCTAATTTGCCGAAATGCTCTGCATAACTAGGGGCTTTCTATATACAGTGGTACCTCGAGTTACGATGGTCCCCAAAATCGCCCTTTTATGTATGTTTATTTTTTTAAATGCTTTTGTAAGTATATTTTTGGGGTGTAAAAGGACTAGTCTATTTTACATTATTCCTTATGGGGATAAATTCGTTTGGTAATGGCACTTGAACAGCATTCTCGAACGAAAAAATATCGTAACTCGAGGTACCACTGTAGTAGTATGTCATTACTAGCTAGGCCTATATACATTGTACATGTACTTCTAGAAATAATTATTATTATTATTATAGAGGTAGTAGGTTGGTAGACAGCAACCGCCCAGGGAGGTACTACCGTCCTGCCAAGTGAGTGTAAAACGAAAGCCTGTAATTGTTTTACATGATGGTAGGATTGCTGGTGTCTTTTTTCTGTCTCATAAACATGCAAGATTTCAGGTACATCTTGCTACTTCTACTTACACTTAGGTCACACTACACATTCATGTACAAGCATATATATACACACCCCTCTGGATTTTCTTCTATTTTCTTACTAGTTCTTGTTCTTATTTCCTCTTATCTCCATGGGAAAGGGGAAGAGAATTCTTCCTCCATAAGCCATGCGTGTCGTAAGAGGCGACTAAAATGCCGGGAGCAGGGGGCTAGTAACCCCTTCTCCTGTATATATTACTAAATGTAAAAGGAGAAATTTTTGTTTTTCCTTTTGGGCCACCCTGCCTCGGTGGGAAACGGCCGACGTGTTAAAAGAAAGAAGTATTATTATTAGAGTGGAAAAATCCTGCAGTCCAGCTCTTGGTGCTCCAAATTTTTTACCCAGAGGTGGCACTGTGTTAGTTTAACGGAATGTTAGTTGAAAATATGCCGCAATTTTGCAATAATGTAATGGAAAAAACTTGGTAAATAAACATGCGTTAATTGACGGTCTACTGTGTATAAAATATGCAGACATAATCGAGAGATGCAGAACTCAAGGATGATGTAAACAAACAGTGGCGTGTGGATGCCGTAATAGCGAATCAGAGAGCCTTATAAACAAATTTTTATTTATAATTTGAAATGTCTGTATATTAGTGAATCGCCATAAAGCGGAGCCCTCCTGTACAAGAATAGTTGTAATAACAGCAAGACACAATATAATAAAACAAATGTTAATAAACAGTTTAATAAGCCATTATTACTCAAAGCAGAAAATGCTTAGCCTGACATAGAACATTGAACATTCCATACAATATAAATTGGTGCAGATATGTTTTTCCTTACTTCTTTCGATTTCTTTTCTCTTCTAACACTATGTACAAGGAAATCGTGTCTCCCATTCTCTAGGCACTATATGACCTACTGCTATTGGTTTAGTGCTTTCTCTTAATTAAAATAAAAAATAATAAAATTCTAATAAACATGCAAGTGTCAGAAATGTTGGTGAGATGCTAATTATACTATGATATGATTGTCTATCTGTGATTACCTCTTTTTGTACCCACAAAAGCAGAGTCACGAGCTGTATTTTCAGGTCTTCATCAATATAAAATTAAATTGAATGGGCTCAGTGTTTAAAATCTAATTTACAATTGTACTGAGACCATCTATTTATAAATATAATCATGCATTTGTACTTCCCATTTCCAGGACTCAAGTCCAACTAAATCAATTAACTGGTTTCCCTGAATCCCTTCACACAATGTTACCCTGCTCACACTCCAACAGATCGTCATGTCCCAAAAACCATTCGTCTCCATTCACTCCTATCTATCTGAGATAGTGACAGCTGGGAGGGACTTTTCTCAGCTGTCGTATCTGAGCTCCTCTGCAAAGACAGTGATTATGTATGAGTGTGGTGAAAGTGCTGAATGATGATGAAAGTTTTTTTCTTTTTGGGGATTTTCTTTCTTTTTGGGTCACCCTGCCTCGGTGGGAGACGGCCGACTTGTTGAAAAAAAAAAAAAAAAAAATCATGCATTTACAAGAAGTTGTTTCTTCAGAGCCTACGTGATGAGATTGTAAAATCAGAAACAAAGTACCACCTGTTCAATGCTGAACGGGAAATTCTGAACTTCAAGCAACAGCAGGCGAGTGAAGAAATTAAATTATACCTTTCCAGCGATCCACATGATAAAAAGAAATCACTCAGGCAAGTTTCTCTAATAATAAAACATTTTAAAGATATATATGTGTGTGTGTGCATGTGTGACTTCTGTTGAAGCTTACATAGTACATATCTTATTTCAGTTTTGCATAATATTTAGTTGTAAGTAGTTCTGGCTGATTTTTCAGTTGCTGTGTACTTTTGAAAATCAGCTGTGCAGTTTTTAATTATGTCCTCTGCCTTATTGGCACTTTGTTATACTTAGGCATTGTCCTGTAGCTTGGGACTACCATGACCAACAACGGAAGAGACATATACAAGGACTTGGTGGTTGCTACAGGCCCTTCTATGTGCCTCAGTACTGTCAGTATATTGTTACTGTGCCTATCATTAGTATCATTAGGGTACTTCTGGTAACATCTTACACCTCTTTAAGGGGGGCTCCTTGACGTTGTAAAGAGGCTATCGGTCTGAGGAATTGGACCTTTTGGTCTTCTTCCTCAGACCGAACCTAATTACCCCCCAATCCCCCCTCCCTTTTCCCATCTTCCCCATCCTCCCTTTTCCCTTTCCTCCTCCTCATCCCTCCCTTATTTCCTTCCCAGTTTTACCCTGGGAGCTTCTCTCCTCAGGCATTCTAGTTCCTAGGTAGGGGGAAGGGTATCGTGGTCCATCCCATTCCGTTGAGGTCCTTGGCGGTGGTGTAGTTTGCCGTGGAATCTGGATCGCCTGGGGATGTCCCGATCCCTCTCCGGTCACCCGGGGTGGCCTTGGGTATCTTTCGGGCGACGGGTGTATCTCTGGAGGCCACCTTCGGATTCCGGGGTGGTGGCCGAAGGCGGTATGCTTTGGCGGATATCCGGCCGCCCTCTCTTTGTCCGCCGAGATGGCTCGGTGGATGTGAGGTTGCTATCCCGGATTGCTGGTTTACTGGCATGAAGGGTAGGGTATGGCACGGGTTCCATGCTGCATCTGCACCACTTGCGGTGTTGAGGTCCTCTTGGGCACGGAGGGATTTACGCTTACTTTCATTCCTCCTAGGAGCTATTCCTCCACGTTCCCCCTTTTTTTTTATTCTTTTATTTTTATTTTATTTTCTTTTCTTCTTTTTTTTTCTTAAAAATAAAAAGAAAAAGTAACCTAACCATGGCTGACCCAATCCATGAACCCACTACCCCGGGCCCCTTCCTGATACCGCACCCAGTACTGACCCTGCCTCGTTAACGGATGACTCTTTGGACACCTCTCATGCCCCTGTA